>JAABKK020008012.1:0-24738 GCA_011634745.2 Catotricha subobsoleta
CTTTAATTAAAATCATATTAGAACAAAATAATAATATTTTCCCCCCCACTTACACTATTTAATTGAGGAAGGGGTAGAACAACTCAAAATTAATATATAATTCATATTCAATTATGAAAAATGAAGTCGCGTACCAATCCATTGACAGCTTGTCTAATAATATAACAAATTTTAAATCGTATGGAAATATTTCATGGAAACTTTCCATTTGGCAAAGTTTCCGGAAAAGTTTTCATCTTACCTTTTCTGGAAAACCTCGAACACTGATCGAGGAAAACGCGTTTAAAGATTTATATTTTGGAAAATATAATGCGCACAGGCTATGGATGTAAATTGTAAATATATAAGTATAGCCTATGGGATCGTTTGCTTATTATGTCACGCTGTTAGGAATGGGGAGATTGTAGAAATATATGTGACATTTTGTGACACATATTCCAGAGGGAGGAACGGAGTTCAAGAAAATGTGAAGTCACATTAATCTATTTTCAATTTTTGTGAGTTTATATGTACAAATTGATTTTATTTTTAGATTTTACAATTTTTATAACTCTTTTATCGAGTTTTTATCATCATATTATTAAATTTTGAACTAAAACTGGATTAATAATGACAATATACCAATAACAATACTGACAATTTTAACGAGGTAATAGTTCCATACCGCCAAATTAATTTTAAAATATTTTATTTAAATGTAATACACCGTTATCTCATAGCGCCGATGTCGAAATTATTATATTTAAAATTTATACTTAAAATCAAAAAGAAAATTTATGAAACCAACACTTAACTTTTTTTTCAAAAATGGAGTAAAACATATCAGGCATTACCAACAAAATTATCTACTTTATATCTAAATAAAAACATACCAGAAACATATTTAAAACATATCTAAAGCTTCGACTTGGGAATATAAAATCGTTTTATTGATATTTTATAGTTAGTTTCGCTTCAATTCATTTAAGACTTCTTTAAAAAGAAGAACAGAGTTTAAGTGATTCCAACTTCTCAGGTGATTACTTTCCAACGGAATTAGGTATAGTCACGATATCTGCAATAATATTTTATTTTGCTTAATTTTTAATTGATTCTTTTTTAAATATATTTCGTGACATTCTATAGTCATGAATTTTTTTTAATATTTATTTAATAATATGCTTCTAATTTTTAATTGTTTATAAAATAAAATTTTATTCTCTGGTATTCTCTCATAAGATCTGAATTGACTTTTTATTGCAAAAAGCTATAGAATAACAGACCGTAATATACCAATACCAATAGTTTTCTTTATATTCTTACGTGGGGAAGGAAGAAACATTTATTGTTTCCTCTATAGCAAAACTTTAGGTCATTATACCAAGTTCTTTCAGCGAAAAATGACAACCATGATACATATATATAATGAAAAGTGAGCATATTTCTAATAATCGTGTTTCTCTAATTTTGTTTATTTACGAGCTAGTAACAAAATCTAATTATTTGGATACAGATTAAACAAAATTGTTTTGAGGCGATATGTTACGTTAAAAATAGATATAAATAAAAACAAAATTAAAAGCGACAGAATTTGTTTTTTATTTATATAAAAATTAATCTGTACATCAATCTTATAATGATTAAATTTAGAAAAAAAATATAACGTACTATAAAATTTATTGAATTAAAAACATCTACCCAACATGCAAACAATTCTATATGAATATAGATAAATATAGATTTAATTAAGTGCCATATGTTTAATTTATTTTAGTGGTGAAGTCTAAACATATCGTAATAAAACATTGAAAATACTAAAATAATTTCATCAGTGATATATTTGCATTTATCGACGTTTCTAACTTTAAAACTTCCATAAAATAAAGCACTTAGAAGATTTCCATTTCTTATTAATAATTAACAGAGAACATCAAACATTATTGATTCATATCAAGGAATCCGGAAATTAAAAAAAAAAAAAATTGAAATAAATAATAAAAAATATGAAAGAAAAAATTCAAATAACACCTTTTATTTAAATAATAATTAAATATTCACTTACAAAAAAAATTATTATTGAAAATGAACTTTTTTTTTCCAACAAGACGAACCAATCAATCAATTGAAAGTTTCCACTTATGTAGGATTGGTAGCAACGGTCGGGCAAGTAGTGTTACTCACTAATATCCATTCTGTAAATAAAATTTAATGAATCAATGTTTCTGTGAGTAACGAACGAACCATTCACCTTAATCATAATGAAACAAAATACTTACGACAATTATCATTACAATCTTGTATGTCGAAAAAGCAAATATTAGTAAAAGTTTCAAAATGCCCATTAAAAAAACCGCATACCGGCTTATAAAGTTCGTAGCAAAAATCACCACAAGGTTTCGCACAATTATAAGGTTCAGCTTCACTCATGTGAAACATAAAAACCATCACAATTATAACTGTTTAAATAACAAAGGAAAGAATTATTGAAATACATTTTAGAATTATTAGAATTTATGTTAATAAGTTTTTAAAACATGAAAATGATATAAATATTTATTATGTTAAAGATGTTGCGTAAGTATAATTTACCCAAGGTACAATTTAAAATAATATGCGAATAATTCATTTCTTTTCTTGTTTTTTTAATTTTTCAAATAATTTATCAGTATTTCAATGAATACAATCGCCTATAAGTGTATAAAAGCTCTACTATAGATTTATCAGTTAAACAAGAACTTATATACCTTTTTTATAATCCTATAGTTAACTTTTATATAACGAGTTGAAAGCATTTGAACATAAACACATGTATTTGTTTTTTTTTTAAAGTATATTTGTGTGCACAGAAAAAAAGTTATCTTAAAATTATTACTCATGTGTCATAAATTAGAATAATGTTTAAATTTTTTGTTAGTGTATTGAAACACCCGCAGACTAATGAATTTCTTGAAATAATTTTCTAATCGAAAAATTTAGCGAAATGTAGCAAAAATAATTATTAGAAATATATTCAAAGAGATATGTTTGTATGTAATATTTTTGAAATTACATATCATAAATACAGTCAACGAGATATTTTTCATGCTTTTTTCAATTATACGTTTACCTAATCTTAAAAAAGCGTATCACGAAATATTTTTTTGACGGTAAAAAGCGTATCACGGAATATTTTTTTGACGGTAAAAAGCGTATCACGGAATTTTTTTCAAAAAAATATTTCGTGATACGCTTTTTTAAGATTAGGTAGACGCAGAGATCTCCAATATGCAGTGTTTGGATAAAGATCGCGATCGGATCTATGAATGATCTCAAAATAGATCAGATCTTAATCTGGAGCAGATCATTTTGGTAAGAGCTGATCTGATCTATTTTGTGTAGACAATTTTTGCAAAAACAGTTAAGCGTACCATACGCGCAACGCTTTGTTGTACGATAAATTGTATTTGTTAATTATTTTTCCTGTTTAATTTTACTTCATATGTTTATGTTCAGATTGATTAATTTCATGACTTAAAATATTTGCGTGAAATGAAAGATAAAAACACCTAGGGAATGAACTGATTGATCCCTTGTGGAAAAAAATAATGATATTAATACCCTGTATGCTGTATGTTATGAAATTCATACTATGTGAAGACTGTGAGGTATACCATCATAGTAATAATATTTCGTGATATACTTTTTTAAGATAAGGTAGACATATCAGCATATTTGCTTAATCGACGTAGCACGTGGTTCGTATAACCAGCGGTGAACATCAGCGAATCTCAGGAAAATAGTTCATTGCGTCACGAAAATGTGCTGAAAAGTTTAACAATAAAATGAAGAAAGAAAATTAGAATTATTTATTAATGATAAAGATATCTATGATATAAGAAAAAGGTTTGAGAAATGAATTGAACACAAAAACAAAAATGTTATTCTATGAAATTAAAAAAAAAAACTTAAATTTTAAAATAAATCGAAAGAAAGCACATTGAAAAAAAAAAACTTAAATTATTCACTTTTGAGCGTTATTTTTGCTTTTGTTGTGCGAATTTAGTTCATGGCCGTCTTGACCAAAATCCAATACAAAAAAAAAAAATTCCAGCTATGGAGATTAATTTGTCCGCAATCTTGACGTAATTCCTAATACAACGGCCTCTAATAGAAACGAATATTTTAGTTTGTCAGCTCGTCGGTGACACGTTTCAAGGAATTTGGAAAATATTTCATCCGAATTCAATCCAGCATTATTAAGAAATTCTATTAACAAGACTTGTAATTTTTGGCATTGTCCATACATATTGGCAAATAATATTTGTTTTAAATTCCTGATCCGTAATATAATAAATATGAAGTACTCTTAAATTGATAAAATTCATTGTCAATTCTTTCATAAATTTTGGACCGATGCTGCAACCTTCAATTGACAAGTTTTTTAATTTTTTTAATTTAGATAAATATTCCAAATAATCTGAATCACTATGAACATGGAATTTCAGGATTTCTAATGATTTCAAATGCTTTCCGATGGATTTTATTGTATTTTTGGATGGAGGATAGCATAAACTAATCAATTCTTTTAAATTTGAATTTTTATTAAAATGCATCGAAAAAGCTATCCACAGCTTAGTCATAATCACCAATATAATAAAACGGAATGATTGAAGCTTTAGAAATGATCGATTAATCCAAGAAACCTCAAAATCAATTATATTTCTAATTCCAAGTTCTAATTTCTCTAATTAATTTCAAAATTTAAAAAAAAATCCTTTTCCTGTTTCTGGTTTTTTAAAATCT
Source organism: Catotricha subobsoleta (assembly GCA_011634745.2). Lineage (NCBI taxonomy): Eukaryota > Metazoa > Arthropoda > Insecta > Diptera > Cecidomyiidae > Catotricha > Catotricha subobsoleta. Next base: position 4,762 of record JAABKK020008012.1, read on the forward strand.
CACCTATCAATCGTTAATTTTTTTAAATTAGCAAATATTCCAGAATATTTTTTAATGTTTTTATTGATGGCGCTAATTTTAAATTTATAGAGATTTAAATCAATTAAATTTTTATTGCAATATTTTAAAATCAAATGTAATGCATTCTTTTCAGTAATATCTTTACGATTTTTATCGGTATTAAAATATATTTCGGTAGTAAATTCACCAAAGCATTTCAATGATTTTTCGTAATGTGTCTTTGTAACATAACCCCAATTTTTCCTACCAAATGAATTTCGATATTTTTTGGCAAATATTAATGTTGCGTGTGCTTTAAATTCCTTACAATCTTGAGCAAGGTCACATAACTCCATTAAACTCGAATCAACATAATCAAATATTTTAATAAAGGATCCAGGATTCAAATCCAATAAGGCGGCTATCCCACATTAGTTCGTATCGTCTAACTTATGTTCTAACCGTGATAATAGATATGAGGATGAGTGATATGGTCGCTGTTGCGTCTCACTCACACTCATATCTATTATCACGGTTAGAATATAAGTTAGACGATACGAACTAATGTGGGATAACCGCCTTATGTGGACTAGGCCCCTTACTATGAAAATCTCGATCGCATATTTTGTATAGAGATGCTTGTCTATTTTATGTTATAGTACGTCTATCACTACGTACACACTAGATGATAATCATAGTATAATTATCATACCCTAAGATAATCATCGTGTGTGTCCGCGTAATGGTCCATTAAGTATGATTATCTTAGGGTATGAAGTATGATAATCATAGTTCTTTGGTAGCACAATTAATTTGGATGACCTATTTGCTATTGCCATTTAATACTTCATGTATTAGCCGTTGTTTTGCGTTGTTTTATGGTGACGCCACTCTTGATTTTTGGCACACAGCATGCAGTTAGGATGTGTGTTAAAAATGTGGAGGGATTTGGAGGGTGAGGAAAATTATCAAGAATGGACAACAAAATAATAACATAAGTTTTCAAATTCTAGCTTATTCGTCAAAGAACGGTTATAAATTCCAATGGAGATTGGAGAGAATGCTGGAAGATGACATTAGATTAGTGAAGATGTTTAATTATGTGATGTATCAGGAATGTAAGGATGCATGATGACGCTTGAGGATCTATTATCAAGGGATGTCTGTGTATATGATGGTAGGGAATTGTTGGGGATAAGCCCAAAAGAAGTGAATGTATAGGTATGTGATGTGGAGGGATGTCAGAGTATGTTTAAGAATTGTTATAATAAGGGATGTCTATGTAAAGGTATAATGGCATTGGATGTCCGAAGATGTGATATCAGGAAATGCTTGGATGACGATAATGTTTAAATATTAATATTAAAAACAAAACCACACGCTTGTAAATTCATATGATTGAATCCCAAAATTGTAGTCCAAAAAATAGCTTTTTGTTTTAAGAAATTGATATTAAATAAACTTAAACAAATTTAATATCTTTTATAATTACAAAAATCGGATTTTATGGTCTTATTTTCTGTTACTATTTTCTGCCGTCATGTAGAGCTTACTTTAGATACGAAAATCTAATTAATTTTCATATTAATATGTGCACATAACCTCAACAATATTTCTGTAAATCTTTGTTTATTTACTTTGTATTCCATCAATCGGTAATCGGTATGTATAATTATTAATTAGATTTGTTATTATGTTCTGCTATCGGTCAGTATATATATTTATTTCATATTTAGCCGATAATTCATTGTGCTAAAAGAATGTAAAATATTAATAACTATACTATAATATGTACGTGTAACAAATAAACAAAAATAAAGAAACGAAATTAACAGAAAAAAAAAAAAAAAAAGAAGTAATAATAAAAATATTCCTAGTTATGATAATGGCAACACTGTGTGCGCGGCGCATCTGAAGAGTTTAATAGATTTTTTTTTATTAACATCAAGTTTTCGGTGGTGACAAGACGCGTGAAATTGATTTTTAGTTTTGTAAAAGCAATTTTAATTTTTATCAAATACTTACTTCTAACGTGCAAGTTTTTCTTGTGAATATTTTGATAGTGCGTACGAACTGTAGGATAAAAAGTTGATAAATTTAAAGAAGGTACTTGAAAATGGCCATAACATCAAATGTTAATGCAATTTTTTTTTTCTGTCGAGGAGGGGGAGCTTTACACGTACATCTTCTTCAAACATACAAAGGCCCCACCATTAAAAATTCACAATTCTAAATTTTCATCATTTTTTTTTCTTTTTATTAGTTTTAAATGTTGAAATTCTTATCATTTGAATACCCGAATTTTTTGCGTTAATTATGTTTAAATTCAACTACTACGAAACGACAAAACAAATATATATATATATATATATATATGTATATAATAAGTACATACTAAGTACAAAAAACGAGTTAAATTGTGCGGTGAAATTATATGTTTTCAAAAATCGATTTTTAAATTAGCTGAATTTTCTTTTGTTTGCATTTAATATAAATGAATTTTAATTTGTTGTCATTCATGAGTGACTGGGAATTGCACAAGAGCAATGAAAATGATAGTTTTTTAAAAAGCTAATATGAAGAATTTAATACAATTAAATACTTATTAGCAATAAATAGTGGCAGAATAAAAATCCTGTTTGTTAGCCAGCTGTTCTATTTGATTCATGAAAGAAATCGGTTTGTGATCTTTTTAACTACTTGCGCAATGTAATTTAATAAGAATTTAATGAAAGAAACAGATGATAAACATGTTTTTGGTGTGTGAAGTGTATTGTGTGTGAAGTGAATTGGATTTTGTCTTAAATTAGAAAAGGGCTACTAAACCTTTTTTTTTTTTTAAATATATATATTTACTTTATTTATGTTCTTGTTGAATTGTGAAATTGGTATTGTCATCAATTTTGCATTATTTGAGATTAGTTTTCAGAGCATTTGAGTATTTTGTCTGTTTATGTTTCCGATATCTTATTTAATTGACTTAAAATTTCAAAATCAAGACCATATGTTATGTATGCAAAATCATAAAGTATTCAAAAAGGTAATGAAGGTAAAAAAAACAATCTCGTCTTTGGAAAGTCAAAAGTTTCCAAACCCGGATAGAAAATTCCAACTAGAACATTCTTTCATAAGAAAAAAAAAAAGAAAACAGCGACCACATTACCATAGTTTTGTCTAAATACCTACGCACAATATAGCAATACAGCTGATAGTCTTAATATATGCATTCAAATAAGAATTTCTTAATAGAATTTTGTCTATTTTTCCCATTTAAACTGTTTCATTTTCATTTAAACAAAAGACTCATTCACTCAATTTGCTTATATGGGATCAATGCGCGAGATTTTTTTTTTATAGATTCATTACATGCGATCAAATGAAAAGTAACAAAATATTATAGAAATCTATTAAATAGAAAAACGTTTCGTGTATAAAAAAAAAAATTTATTCACATTCGCATTTCAACAAATCCGAAAGAAAAAACCTATTGAAAATAGCAAATGTGCATTGCATTTGAATAAAGAAAAAGATATCAAAATACCTATTTATGTATTATTTCATAAAAAAAAACAACAAAAACGTATTAAATGCGTTAGAATGTTTCATATATCGTATATTTAATATCTTTGAATAAATTATTGTACATTATAAATGAATAAATCGTCTATGTTTCACGACCTGTGTGTTATTTTTGTCAGTGTGTGTTTTCGGTATATATTTATATATACAATATATACATATATACAATATATTATGTATATTATTATATATAAGTATTGTTGTTGTTCTTTTTTTCTTTATTACATACAATTTAAATTTCGGTAGACTTAAAAAACTGTAAAAGAAATGTTTTTCTTAAACTATTGATATTATCTATCTATATAAATATCTAAGAATGTAAACAAATATTTGTGTGTAATTTTTTCTTTAAATTGTCAATGCAAAGTTAGCACACACGCACACACACACAGTACAAGGCACACATTGGTTAAGTGAGAGGATTAAATTTGTTATGATTATTTAAAACATTAATTTCTTCTTTTTTTTTTTTGGTACGATGTTTATTTATTTATCTGTTTATTTATGTGTATTTATTTCTCTAATGACCACATCAATTATTGTATAATATTTATAATTAAAATTAACAAAAGAGTATCTAGAGATGCGAGATATGATAGAGAAAAATATATTTTTAAGCGAAAATTAGTTGTACTTAATGTAGTTTTGAATTGAATGATAAGTAACTACTTGAATAAAGAACTAATTTTGTTCAGTTTGTTTCTCCGGTTTTTGCTCGTTAAGCATGAAGTAGTTTTTAGTTGGTTTTTATGGCAACAGATCAGCTTTTGCTTTATATTTGAAAAAATATTAGTTTGTTTATTATTATTAGTGCTTTATTTTGTGCACCGTTTTGGTCACTTTTTGGCAATATTTAGACATTTAGTGGTAAAATATTGGTAGTCGAACAACCGAAAGAAGTAGATTCGTTCAATAATATTTAAACAACAACAAATGTGTGTGCATACACGCGTTTGTTTTTTAGGGGGGTTAATTTGAAAATGTTACAGGGTAAAGAGCTTTTTTTTTCGTCGGACGCACATCGTAGGAAATCGTATTTGGGTAATTTTTTCAAACTTAAAAAAGGTATTATTTTGTTCAAAATCGAGGTAGGGTAAATCTCTGAAACTTAAAATAACATACTTACTAATTTCTGCTCAAAAATATAAAAGAGATAAGTACTATTTTCGCCAAAATCGACATAGGGTAATAATTTTTTCAAATCTCAAAAAGGAAGGGGTTAGGGGGTAACATGCGGCTGTAAATATTTATGCAATATGTATATGTATATAGGCATCAATACAACATTTAATTTAATTTCAACCAACATTTGTGAGTTAATATTAATACCACATACGATTGGCATTCTTGGTTTTCGGACACTCCATTTGTAATCTTGATGCCAAATTCGTTGTTTTTACTTACATTCGTTTTGGCCCTAAATGCAGAAGCAAATATTTTCTTTGTTTCCGAAATATTGAACGTTATAGAATTTATTCAAAATAATTTTTTCTTCGAACGGATTTCAAGAATAATTATTTTGGTGATGACTCTTCATTTTAGCATTTACATATGTACTGTACGCTGTACCTATACCTACTTCATATGCTCGCTTGCTCTGTTAAACCATAACTAATTCGCGATCGAGACGTCTTTATTTTAAACAAATAATTTTTCTGGTGCCATTTATTATTCAATTAATGCATATATGCATTATCTACATTAAAATAAAACTGGAAAAATGAAAATACTACGACATGGAATATACGATCTCATATTCAGAAATATTTATCAACAAGTCAGTTTTTGTTTCGACATTTAAGATGTCATTTAAGAAAGATCGTATCAAATATAAAATGTTATCGATAATATTTTGTAGCTTCTTCAATAAGTATTGAACAAGAATAGTAAATTTCGTTAAAGATCTTTTCTTCATTTTCGTTTTATTTTGTGCACGTGAAAAATTCTTGTAAAATTAATTTTGCTTAGTGTATACTGTCATCAAAATACCTCGTGCTTGTTACATATTTTAAGCATTATCGCATATATTTTAAGTTTTAATTTAATGCTAAAAATTTAGTGCAGACGATCCAAAAGATTAAGAGACTGAAATGCATGAGTGCGAGTGAAATAAAACATACAAAAACTTAATGTGTGAAGAGTTCATTCAGTCTCTTAATCTTTTGGATCGTCTGTACAAGAAAGTATATAAAATATAACAAATAATTGTCAAACGTAAATTAAATAGTTATTGTAGATTTAAAGTCACCAAAACTACAAAGAAATCATTGTTATATGATTAGATTTACATGTACCTATATTATTATTCAAAGAAAAAAAAATCATTTATTGATGCGAGGGTTTGAAGGGTATAGGAAGAAAAAAACAATAATTAATGTCGATAAATCGCATTATTTTCGATATTTGAGTAATATGATGTAAGTAAATTAAAAAATAGCAAAAATCATGACAAAATAATTTTAAGAGTACGTACACACTAGGCGGTAACCATATACATATAATGATATAATCATAGTGTGATAAATCATATCTATGATAACGAAATAGTTGTGTACAGTATACACACATAAATATTTAATACTCGTAGGCTGCCGTTTACCGCATTACTAATTTTTTAATAAATTGGCTAACATGCTTAAATAAGGAAATACATTTGAAATAAAACGAGAATCCATAATCATTTTTTTAATATGTGTTGTACGGTTTTCCACTATTTTTATTGGTATGGTTTTCAATAGTTTCCCATACTTTCTTCATTTATGAATTTTTCTTTTCTACTTTTTATTTATAACTACCGACATTTTATTTAAATTATAAACGAAATGTCAAATTATTAACTAGAGGGTCGTCCATAAATGACGTTCGCATGATAACTATATGGAAAAAACAGTGGTACGATAAACATAATTTATACTATTATTATTTGTACACAGTAGATGATAATCATACATATTATGATTATCAACTGGTGTGTATGTACTCTAACGTTGTTCAAGGTTTATACTTTTTTCGTTTTTATCGAATATTAATAGAAAGGTAGTGAGTAGTGTGGTAACAAAATACATACATACATACATAGTACATATGAATATTAAAACATAGTCATTTGATAAATTAATACTTCGTTCTTTTCTTCTAAAGAGATGAACGCTTCAAACACTTCTAAAACGTTTTCTATTTAGTTGAATAATGTGAAGATCTTTAATTCACTTCTCCACGCCAATAGGACAGCCGCATTATGCGAATATTTAGAATATCAGAATATTCAGATAAATAAAAAACACCTCATCATTTGTTATAGATGCTTATCCGTTTATATGACGTACAGATTTGAATTAACTTTAATTTTGAATGGAGTGACAAAAACTAAAACAATTATCTTAGATAATTGAATTATGTACTTAATCCCAGCGCCGAATCTAGCATAATATGAAGAGTACTTATTCAGATTGAAAAATGTTGCACTATATTTGAACACCATTTCAATTAAATTTAATTCAGGAGTATAAAGCAATTAGCAATAAATAATTCTAAGAAACATTTTTAGTGTATAGTTAATCAAAAATTTAAAAAACTCCATGATCGTAAGCAGTTAAAAAGTTTTTAGAAATTTCTATTTCTATGGCGGATACTAAACGTAGACTGCTAGCGCTATCAGCTTAAACGATATTATTGCGAAAAGTAATTGAAAACAGTAGCATATTAGGCAGTTCAAACTAAAATATTTCGTATAGTGTACAGTATACCAGATAATATTTGTTTGTGTTGTACCTCGAATCGTTCCGATTTTTAGTTTTCCTGATATTTTCTTTTCAGGTGGTGATTTCAGTTGCTAACAGCTGACGTGTATCGACGTTGGTTTCGTTTTTGTCACCTTTTGTTCTTTTTCGCATCATCTATTTAACTGAAAAAAAAATGGAAATATTTCACTCGTGAAATGAGTGTCCTATTCGCGTGAAATGAGATTTGTGGAATCATTTCTTCACTATATCATTTCGCTAGGTCAATTTTTGTATGTAAAATTTCATTTCACGCGAACAGGAAACCGCGACCTTTAGAAAGAACAATATTTTATATGCATTGAATATTTCCTTTCTATGCATTTCTCATATTCGATGATTCTGTGAAAATGGGATGTGCCATTATGTGGATACATTTTCGGATACAGCAGTTTTATCTTTTTTTCAAATCATCCTTATTTTCATAGCAGTATCGTTATCGCATCTAAATAATCAATCAGAAAGTATTTCAAATTACCATTAGAAAAAAACAAAAAACCAAAAAACGAATGTTATCGTTATCGTTTCCACACACAATGATTATATTTCACTGAAATATTTAATGAATGAAATATATTACTCATTTTGTTCATTTTTTTTTTCCTGATATTGAATTTCGTGCTTATACTTCAGCGACAATTTAAGTAACACTTTTCGACCTACACAAAAATAAAATAATAATAATACTAATAAAAAAAAAAAAAAATGTGTATATTATTGAATTTTATATCGAATTCACTTAAGCATAACATATTTTTCTGTTCTGTTCTTTTATTGTTTACTGTGATTCGGTTTCTGTGTAAATATATAAATAGGTTTATAAATATGTAGATATGTTAGATAATTTTGATACTTGATGAATAATATTTAATTTATTGTGTGTCTCTTTACATTTCTATTCGATTTAATAATATTTATTATTTAACTCAATTATTGTCACATCACAACTATAAATGTGTGGAATTTGAATAATAGATGAGATATTTTTGTGGAACAATGTCTCTCTTAAATATTTTGATTTGTACAAAATTAGCATTGACGTGCGCCATTTATTGAAGGTTGTGTTTCAAGTTTAGTGTAGGCTGCGGCAGCCAATTTTAGATGATGAATATGTTTGTTTATTATTTCTTAATAATCATTTTATTTAGTAGTTTAACGATGAAATTTATTAAAGTATATCAAGCTAAAGTATGAAATAGGCATAGATTGACATCTAGGAATATTACTATGTATATTGCGGTTTGACGATCCAATCGACTTATAATTCATATCAAATATCTCTAACCGAACTCTCTCTAATTGGTACAATTATTTTTTTCATTAGAATTGCTATTTTATTTATCCCATTTTTTATTGCTTTCATACGGTCAACAAGGATATAAGTAATAATATAAATAATATTTATATTTTATATATATAAAATAAAAGTATCTGCCTTTTTAGTTTGTAGTATAATCACTGCGCCCTTTATCGTTTAGAGCGTTATTCTAGTATGCTTTTAAATGCTCGACTTAAACTCACTGTTCCGCATTTTTTTTTTAGTTATTAGGAAATGCTAAGACAACAATTTGCGGTTAAGAAGCTTAATCTTAATTGTAACGGTTCAATAAGCTGAATTAATTTTTTTTTTTTTTCGAATAAGAACCGACGTGATGCGGAATAGTTGCTATTTTTTTGTATGCTGCTATAGGAATTGTTACGGATTCTACCAAATTCCCCCATCTTCCGCCTACTCAAGTGGGTTTTAGGGTGAAAATCGAGCTATTATCACTCACTTTTTATATTTTAATGTGTCTTAAAAAGGACAAAAAAAAAATACAAATATTATTTATTCATTCTATTTTTATTTTATTTAATTTCAGATTATGTAAATTTACAAGAAAATAAAGAATAAACAAATGGATTTATTATCATTAATATAAATCGATCATCGAAATAAAAAGCTATCAAATATGAAATCAGCAACAATGTTAGCATATTTGTGACCTTTTAAAAGTCAATATTTAAAGCACTTTATGTATAATCCATATGAATGTTCTTCTGCTCTACGCCGTCATCCATTTTAATAAATAAATCAATAAAATATGGAAACGTCAATAGAATCAGAAGAATCAATACTAAATTGTAATAGTCAACAATTAAAATTACGTACTACAATGACAACAACAGCACCATCAAGACCAAATAGTTTATTGATAATGACACCTGAAAAAGAACCAGTTAATTTTGCTGTTAATTTAGTTGGTGCACCGCCAGAAGTTGAACAACTTGTCGAACATATCAAATCGGTTGCTGAACAATTTTTGTACCATTGGAAAACATTTCCAATTAGTATGTATTATTATATTGCCATTGTGAGGAAACATTTTATTGCTATTATGTATTTTTCATTATTTTCATTGCAGTTCTACCTCATCCATTATCCGGAACAAATAATAATGGAATAAATAATCAACAGCAGCTATCAACGCAAATCAATCGAAACAAATTTCGTCCAATTAATTTACGTGATTTATTTGTGGCGCCACCATTTGATGAATTGGATGCTGTTGCAATGGATGGAACCGGTGAGCCAAGACGGCTTACTAATACTCAGCTTAAATCGCTTCGGGATAGAGGGTTCGTATTTATTCTATTATTCTGATGTTCTTAACTTATTCTTATTTATTTATCTATCAAACTTTTATATTTCTTAATAAATTTAGTATATTCATTTTGACATAATATTAAATAGGACTTTAGGTTTATTAAATTAGTTCTATTTGAGAGCTTGTCGAAAGGAAATTTTACAAATAAAGTCTTGTTTACGTTGCTTTAACCGAGTCACGGTTTCTTATTGACTTTCTATTGAAAAGTTGTGAAATGAAACCCGAAATTTTTAAGCCTAATTGTGCATTTTTTCTTCAGGTCCTTGCCTCACCGTAATTTATAATTGAAAAAACAAAAATTGATTGAAAAGCGAATTAGAAATTTATCTTTTTCTGCAAAGTTTCAGAGAATATTATTACGCTTATGGATCACTGACTTATCGTTATGCCGTCGTTTAAGGGTTAATGCTCCCAGAATGTTTTATTGTTCAATGGAAAAATTAATCAATTTTCAACATCAATGGTTATGATAGCATATAAAGTTCTTTAAAACTTTGCAGAAGAAGATAAATTTCTACCTTCTTCACCCCACTAATTCGCTTCAAATTAGAAAAAATGCTTTTCGTTTATGAGATCTGGAGATAAAAAATCACAATTAGGCACAAAAAAATTCTTTTTCTTTTTCTTATTTTGCAACTATCAAAAAAATAAATAAATATTTTTATAATATTTTTACCAATACTTTTAACGGACAAAAATAAACAAAGTGCTTTTCAAATCAATTAAAAACGTTTTATTTTACATAAAATCTCATGTGATTTTTACAGCGAGCCTCATTCAGTTGTTAATGAAATTATTTTAAATAGATCTAACATATTTACATTCTTTACTTTTAATTTCTTCTTTTTTCTCTTTTATTTTGCTTTGCACCAAACTAGACAGACATTAACTATAATTAAAGCCAAAAAAATGAAAGAATTATAAAATCTAAAAATTAAAAAAAAAAAATTAAAATTAAAAAAATTGCCAAAAAATAAAATAAATTTCTGTAAAGCTTGCAAAAGGAGAATAAGTTGGGAAAACCAAAAAAATTAAGTCTGGAACAATTGGAAAGCATTCGTTCGACTGGGTAACTAGAACTTGAATAACAAAAATTTTCTTGTCTTTTTAGTTTTTCTTCTAATCAAAAAAAAAAACAACATTTTTTATCCGTTAATTTTATTTATTTAATTTTTCATTCATTTTCAAAACTTCGTAAATGTTATTTATTTTTTTCGTGCAGTTCTTTGTGCTAGAGAATGCAAATAAACTAAACTTTGAAACTGCGTATTTCTATAAAAAATTAAAGTCATTTTTTTATTGTTTTGTTCGTTCATTGTTTCATTTTAGATGAAATAAATTTATTGATTATTTTACTGCATTCATTAAACAGTTTTTAATTTTATAACGATCATTTTCATTCCATTCAAAAAAAAAAAAAAAAATGAAAAATAAAATTAAGAAAGCCCGTTTCTACAACAAGATTTAAAAATAAAACATCTTTGTATTTTGTGTGAGTGTATTGCGTGTTAGCAGCGTGTAAGTTTTACAGGAATGCCTTTCTATTTAGAATTTTGTTTACTAATAATTAATAACATTGAAATTAAGCTGCACGTTGTTCATGCTCATTTTGTATTATTGTAGTTTTTATTATTATTACATAATATTATTATTTTAGTTTGTTTTCAAATATTTTGCTGCAAATATTTTTGAAAGAAAGAATTGTTCAATTAATTAATGGTTTTTAAATTAATAAAATGTATGATTTCAATTAATTTAGAGAATTTGATGTGCCAAGTTTAAATTTTACTGGACAAGTGCATCGATGGCGATTATCACAATTGCTGCAGAAAGGTTATTTACGTGCACAGGATTCGTTATTAAATGATTTAGCATTGTCGGCACGTTTTATCGTTGTCACAGCACTAACACGGATATCCGGCCATTTCTTTTCCATTGTTCAATCGGTGCGTGCACTATTGCGAGGCCTTTTATTACTTATTGATATGATTGTTGGTGTACCATCATTATTGGCACACAATTTGGATTATAAAATTAAGGAGGAACGGTGCCGATTTTTAGTCGCTGAATTAATATGTCGAGTATGAATTTGTATTTATTTTATTACCTAAACTGAATCGAATAAATAAATTACATATTGTTTTTCCATGTACTAGCCTGAATATGAGGATTGCTTAGATTCATTATGTACATATGTTCGACGTCAATTGCGTCGAGCTACCACCGAGAAATTTGATGTTGAATGCGAATCAGCGCAACCCGTTCCATATTTATTTCTAACACCTAAAGGTCAAGAAATTGATTTACGTTTATTTTCACGGGACATTATGAAAAAAGCACTGCCAATTTTGATGGGTATTTTAGAACGCGAGACACGCGGTTGGTTTTTACATTTTCGTGAACGTTTAATCGCTGAATTGCGTGAGAAGAAAATGACTGATACAGAAATTGAAGAAGAAGTTAATCAAGCTGTTATGCAAGAATATCTACAGCGCGTTTACAGTTCAATATTAAATCATACTGATTTAGCGGAACTAGGTGAAAATATACCTCAGTTGCTGGTGCAACAAGCACAATCCGTTGTCATCATGCATAAAGCTGTTGAAAAACTACAGAAAGAATTAAAGAGAACTCGTATCGAGCATCAAAAATATTTAATGAACGACTATCCGGTTTTGTCAAAAGTTTCACCATGGCTACGCTTAAAATTGCAAGCAGCTGAAACATCAAAAATGTCTAAATCAATATGGGCCGCACATGAAGAAGCACTGAAAATGTGTCTAAAACATAATTTGCAGCAAACATCGTATTTTTTGTCGCGTGATCTGGCATTTATGAAGGAACGTGAACCAGTTTTATTGAAGGAATTACGAAATGCAAAAACACCAACACGAAGTTTTCAGTGGCCATGCCGTATATGGTCACCTCGATCATGGATTATTCGACGAAATTTTCAAGGTCAATCAGAAATTATACCAACAGTAATATGTCAACAGGCCACTAGTATTGTGACACCGCGCTCAGATCCAAGTCAACCGGTATTCTTGATTGAAAAAGAAATTGTTCGAACAACCAGTACACGATGGCCATTATGGCGATTATTAAATTTAATTCAACGCACTTGGTGCTGGACATGGAATATTATGTTTTTGTTAGGATTTGTAGTACCGTGGGATAGTCCACTTGGTTTACGTTCGCTATTTTGTGTGAAACCATTCATGCCAGATTTAGAATTATCTCAAGTAAATGGAACCTTATTTCCAAGAAAGACAAGTATTACGCAGACATTAGCATCACGTTTAATTGAATTGTGGCGACATATTTCAAAGGCTAGAACAAGATTTGAAACTGAACCGGATACAGGTAAATTAATCTTTTCTGAATTATCTTAATATTAATATTTCTACAAATGTTAAGTTAATTCTTTTTTCCTTCTGCAGGCTTTATTGGCAAAGGTTTAACAAGAACCGTAAATCGTATTTGGAATTATTTCATAAAAGGTTTTCTGGGAACGATTGTCATTGTTTTTCTGTTTCCATTGCTATGTATTGCTGTTAGTTTTGGAAGTGTGTTTTTTGCATTCACTGCACCATTGTGGATGCCGTTTGTGACAATTCTTTTACACATTTATATGATGCTAGTTTACGATTTAGATTATCCGGATGAACATCGAAATTGTTATTGTATTATACTAGAGGCAATTGTTTGGAATATTTTGATACAAGGATGTTTACAACCAATCGCTGCTATTTTTGTGGCTGCAATTTTATGTCCCTCTGCAGCAATTTGTGTATTTTGTGTTGGTGTAACACGTTATTGGATACGTTTACTATGGGATTCAATAACATATCATTTATTTATAAAAAAATGTGGTCGTGTTCCAAGCAATGATAGTTTCGCTGTTCGACGTATAGCTGGCCCTGGTCTAGCACTAGATTATTTTTTTTCAATTCGACCTGAACAGGCATTAGCGGCATTCGAAGCTAAAATGGAATTAGATGAATTACAAGCATTTCAGCATTCAATGGAAACACATATTTTGCAGCCACAACGTGATTTTAGTCAATTTGTTGAAGCATGCTTTGGACCATTTTCAGCACAACTGTCAAAAATGGGACCATATAAAAGTTTAGAACGAGAAGGACGTGATTTAATGGGTTCACTACATGAAAAACTAGAGAAAAGACGACGAGATTTACAAACAGGTCTTACCACAGCTGTTAAAAGTAAAATTAAATTGAATACAATGGAATTGAAAGTTGCCATACAGCAAGGTGCCCATTTATTAGAGAGATTTTATCCTGAACATGTGTTTGGTCGATTATCAATGACTGAAGATGAATTCTGGGATTCAAAAGTTTGTAACCTTTCTTTGACGTAACGCAATTGATTGAAAAATTAATATAAATGTTATTTTAGGGTCTACAAGTTGGTGATTGGGCTGGTTTAGCTGGACATCTCTATACGGACGTTTTTAGTTTAGATTTTTTAACACCTCTCAGTGAAACTGATACGCAATTTAAGTTGGAGCCACATTCTCAATTGGATTTGTCACGTTACACAGAAATGGTACAAAGTGCTAGTGATACAATGGGTGTTAATGGACCAGATTTATTGGGAAATGTGTACGCTCCACGCGGTAATATTCAAGTTAATTCACCTTATTTGGAAGTTTCAGCATTTAATCCTCGTTCTAAAATCACCACCACATTTCGTAAGCCTGAAAAAAGACCGTAAGTTTTAATTTTCAATTTTTTATTTACGTTGAAGTCATTGCTTTATATAATTAATTATAATTAAAGTGATCCATCGAGTGGTTTCACAACACCTCGTGTACATGCACGTCGTGCACCCATGTTGTCATCAACAGCTGGTGGTGTGGCTTCCACAATACTAACAAATAAAACATTGACATGGAGACCATGGAAACGGAAACAAACGCTGAAAAATCCAGCTGCAGAGAAAATGCTAATACCATTGCCAATACCACATCCGGTTCATATTTCAATTGCAATTCATAATCGTGATAGTGAACAACCAATTTCACTTGATACAGAAATTTGTTGGGATATCTTGAAAGCAATTGAAGATTGTCATGGTGACATTCAGGTAAATAGACTAATCTTTAGAAATTACTATCATTTTACATTTATCAATAAAATTCACATTCTAGGCGGCAAATATGGTGGCACGTTATCGTGGTGGTGGTGGTAATAATAGTGCTATTACAGGAGTCGAATCATCAATTGATTCACTGGATGATGATGATGACGATGAAGACTCGTCATCAACACATCATTCACAATCATCGTATAATACACGTGATAGTGTTGCGGCGGCTTGTGGAACTGAAACACTACCCTGCGGTGGTGGCATAACAGCTGATAGTAATACAAATCAACGTACGGTAAGTACAACCGTTAACGATAATCAACAAAAATCATTTCATTGGACATTAAGTAATTGGGGAGCAGCACAAGCGGCCCGTCGTCGAAATAATTCTGGAACCGTTCGAGTTGATTTAGCTAGTCCAGAAGATATCTCATTGGACACAGATAATAGTTCAAGAGTTGTCTTTAGCACTTACGGTACAACGGTTTAAATATAAGACATTCACGAAATAATTTTATTAATTTGACAAAATTTTAATTTTTTCGTGAAATTTAAAACTGTAACAATACAAATTTCAATTAATGCAGCAATGCGACCGAAATTCATGAGAAACTGGTGTGTTTTTAAAACACATATACGGAAAAAACAATGGGAAATAAAAAAAAAGGAATCCAATTCGTAATATAGTTATTCTAGTCTTTGATTTAGATTTAAGTCAAAGTAATCAATATTAATTAACCAAAATTAATTGAATACACGAACAAATTTTTAAGAAAGAAAAATTAATTTAGTATAATTAAGATCGCTTTATAATCGTTTATATATTGTAAAATGTAATAAAGTGAGTTCAGATTTTATTTCAAATACTATCAATTTATCTATGTTGAAAAAAATGTCAATATTTCTATCTTCATCTGCGCAATTAAAATCTTCCAAAGATTATTTTTATCGCCAAAAACCGGTTGAATTAAATTTATTATTTAGTCTCCTATAAAATTATGTAATTCCGAATAAAATATACGTGTGTAGATTAAGTAAAATCTTAATTCACTTTAATATAAATATAACAAATATTAATAATAACAAAAAATCTAAAAACCCAATTTTATTAAACAAATAAAAATAAAAAAAAAAATAGTATTTATTAGCACATATTTTTAAAAACCTAAATATTATTTTCGGAAAAAAAAATTAAATAGAAAAATTATTGAATAAAAAATATAAATGTTTAATAAATCCAATAAAATGAAAGTATCGTTTAATTAACGATAAACATGCTGATAATTCTAATCGATCATTTTTAACAGATATATCTTAGTTTTATTTGCAAGTGTTTGATTCATCGACGCCTTACTATTGTGTTTAGGCTGAGTTTTAAAATTGTCTAACGCTTTTAATTAAAAATTTCATCAATCATTTATTTTTATTATACCTTCCCTAGTGGTAAATTTGGGTATACAAAAAGTATTCCTTGGAAGGAAGTTATTAGAACTTTCCAAAGTATACTTTTTTGCAAATTATACAATTTAAGATATACTTCATATACCTCACAAGGTATATATAATAATATATATACTGTTAGAAGCATATTACGTTTACCATATATTTATATATACATAATACATTTATATGTATATTATACAGAAAAAGTATACTTTGGAAAGCATATATGTAGATATACAATTTGTTTTTTCTTTGAAAAAAACTATATAAAAAAATATGTCCGTTTCCGAAAATAATATTCAAGAATTACTATTAAAAATTTAAAATGAAATACATAATAATGTAATTAATTAAATACTATTATTAGATATTATTATTGAAGAATACACCAAAAAAAAAAAAAAATAAAAAGAAAGGAAAAAAAGATGAAGAATATTATAACTATAGTTATTTAAAAAAAAAAAAAAATTAAATTATCTCAAATAGTAGTTGCTCTCTATCTTTTAGAAGAAAAAAAAAATGTCAACGTCATTACCTACAATCCAATTAGTTTTTATTTAATTTATACAAACTGAAACTAGAATAGAAAAATACATAAATTAGAATTAATCGAAATCAAAATAAATAATAATAATAATGAAAAAAGGGTAAGTGTACCATTACGGGCGGGCCATGCTAGCCCAACGAGGACAATCTGTGTTCCGTAGTTGAAATTATAACATATGCTTCACTCTACGAAACATGTACTGTTCCGGAGGGCTTCTATGTTCCTGTAATGATGCACTTACCCATTTAAAAATGAACGATCAAAAAAATAAATAAATAACTAAAATAAAAACATTAATAATATTAATAATACTTAAAAAGAGTTCAGAGATCGCAAATATTTAAAATTGAATTTTATCTGCCAGCTTGTCACAAAATTGATAGCGTTTAGCTGAAATGCAACAACTTTATTTAATCGCACATTATTTTCTAAATTACGTATAGTTATTTTCTTTATTCAATTGTTTTGGTCGATTTATCATTTGAAAAATTCATTAATAAATTTTTTCTAAATTAGATCGCTTTAAATTTTATTTTATTTTTTTACATTTATATTCTTATTACTTATATTATATATTAGATAACAAGAAAAAAATATAATTTCTAATAATTTTGCGTTTGAGAGAGTTTTCAGAAATTTTCAATGTTTTAATCGAAGGAATTCAAACAAACAAATTTCTCTTTTCTTTTTAAATTACCAGGAAAGACCAAAAAATCTATTTAGGTACTCTGTTTTTATACAATTTAGTAATACCGTGCAGTAAATATCGACATTAAATAAGTAGTTGTTTGCAAATTATATTTCGCTATTTTATTAAGAAAACAAAAAGAAAAGAAAAGAAATTACTTTAAATTCAATGTAAACACCATAAAATTTAATAACCGAAATAAATTTTATAAGAGAAGTGTGGTCTTCAACTTTGATTGTAATAACGAACTAATTGCTGTTTGAAACTATTAAATAAATATATTAATAAAATAAGTGAAAATGTTTTTTAAAAAAAAAATGAATGTATTACTTATTCTAATTTGTATTATTAAAATATTTAAGAAGATTTTTACTGAATAAACAAATTATAAATTAAAAAACAAAGAAATGAAGAAAAATTAAAAACAAAATATAAATAACTATAAAAAGGTTGTTCTGAAATGAACAAATTTTTCCATAATATTTAAAATTATAGTTAAGTACTAAGAAATTAAGAAAATGTTGTTTTATTATTAAATTGTACAATTTGCAATGAAGAAAAATTTGTAGAATTCAAGCTCGCTCAATGTCAAAACATAATAAAAGTAATGAACAGAGAAATATAAATTTAAATCATTTTTTTTTTTTTTTAATTGTAAATTGTGCAAAGTGTAAAAGCTTGAATAAAATAAAATTGACAAAATTGTTTTTAAGAAAATACATAAAAAACAAACAATTAAGATTTATTATTAAAATTAATTTCGTATTTTTAAATAAAGTTGGTGTCCTAAAAAGTGGACAATAAAAAAATTGATTTCATTTTGATAATAAATTTAGATTTAGAGATTGTAATTTTTTTTAATTTTTTGTTTAGCTTTTTATTTATTATCAAATAATTTATATTTTTATATATTTTTCTTATTATATTTTACTTCATTCTTTTTATAAATATTATTAAATGTTTTTTTTTTTTTAAATGTTATCTATTTATGAATATGAATTTTACTAGTTTTATTGCATTTTGTTTCAATGTTTACAGCGAATTTTCTATAGATCGATCATCACAAACTATACATTTTCGCAGAGCCATTAGTTAGTTGGATAAAATTATGGTGAGGTGAAATTAAATATTTGCGCCTTCGTTATTTATTGCTTGCGTAAAACGGTAATATTCTAACACAAATAAACTGTGGGAAAATCCGCGTAGTATGCAAATCGTATTTTGGAAATTTGAAAATTATACAATTTTTTGTTTTGAACTAAAGTTGGGTTAGAGAATTTACTGGGTCGGATGTTGATGGTCAATGTACCAAAAGATGCAGAATTTTGTTTGAGGGGAAATATAAATGTTTTGGTTTTGGACTTTTTAAAACAAATAACCTCCGTCAAATAAAATTAATTTTGGGTCAACTATTAGGTGTTTAGCTGTCATAGTATTGTTATTTTATTTTTATTAATCAAATGGAATAATTCATGTGGGTGAAAGTGTATCAAACGAATTTCGTAACATTTGGTTAGAAAGAATTATGAATCATCTTTAAGCTAAATTCACATGGATGTAAAAGTTTGATGTAATTTAAAGGGCATCGATGTATTTCGTATTATTATGTTGGTATTTTCATGTATTTCGCAGAAATTCAACTATTATTATTTGGTACAGTATTACCAAAGAATAAATATATACTAAGAAGGGAAAAAGACGATTTTTCTGGGGACCATTGACAGTGAGGTAAACCGATTAATGAGCCAACCGAATCCAATATGCATTCAATCTCATACCTTATTTTCTTACGTATGGATGGGTGTGTAATTACACTCTATTTGTTTTATGCGCAATATTTCATTTTTTATCTAATGGAAACATAATTTAAGTAAATTAAATTTATTTTAAAATTTTCAATAAAATTTTAATGATTCTACATTTCTACTATAAAAACAATTGAAATATTATGCAAAACAAATAGAGTATAATTACACACAAGATACTGTTTTAATTATTATAACTTTTTCTACGGCTGCACACCTACAGATCCGTGCTGCATTCGTAGAAAGAGTAAGAAACATAGAAGGAAGGTGTACTGCTCTAACTGGTGTCTATTTTGGTATTGGCAATTGGTCAATTGGTCAAATTTTAGTTCAGTGTTAACAAAAAATTACTGAAAATGAGCGCCGAATTTAAAAT
>JAABKK020008023.1:1435-19789 GCA_011634745.2 Catotricha subobsoleta
CCACAACAATTTGCTACATTTGAATGTTATGATTATTTTTTCAGTTTATTTAGTTATTGTATAATCTTAAAAATAAAGTCTAACATACAGTTTATGTGTACACAAAATAAGGTATACAACACCATCATTATTCTAGAAAACGATGGTCATTAAACCACACGATGGCAAGCAGTTGCCAATAACTTTAGATTGAGCCAAACTTTTGTATCAATACAAATACAAAATACAATTTACTGATTATAATGGTGATACATAATATGGCAGACATGATCTAGTGTTTAACGGATTTTTTAAATATTTATTTAATGGTTACTGAGCTTGAAGCTATACATCATATATGTAATATAATAAAACATTGTGGTATTGTGAAAGATTCAAAGTAAAAAACAATTTTTAAAATCTATTTAAAAAAATACCTACATAATAATTTCCTATAAAATTCAATTGTTTAGAAGAAATATTCTAAATTAAAGCAAATTGAAACTTTTTATTAATTTAAAATTGTTATTTCAACATATATATTCATCTATCTTTAAATTAAATATAAAATCAACATCGGAAGTAAACAAAACATTATGAATATTATTAAATTACATTCATTAAATGAATAAATTCAGTCTGTATATTCGTATTCATGGTATATAACAGCTATTATTATTATCATCATTGTATATAAATAAGTCAGTGCTATAACGGCCGGCAGTTACCCAGTTATAATGCGATACTGCGAGAGGTTTTTGTTTATATAAAAATCATATTGTATTCGATTGTGAGCAATCGTTATTTTTTTTTTGTTTATGCAATATGCAATATAGGTAATATATTTTCCGTCAAATACTATGATGTTTAACTTTGTAGCTATATGTTAAGCTTTTCATATTTTTTTGTTTTTTGAAATTAAGACTCTTTCGGCTGTAAATTATTAATGAGTAAACATGATTTTTTTGAGAAAATTATTAATTTATTTATTTAATTGTAAATGTAAGATTAACGCAATCCGATATATTAAATGGAAAACTAATTAAAATAAAATATACTTAACATCATAAGTTCATAAGTTAAGATAAAATAATTTAATATTTATTATTAATTACAATTGCCTTAGTCTGAATAACCAAGGGATGAAATGTATATTTATTAATTTAAACCGATATTAGTTCCGCCGGATGTGTATCTTTGTAGACTGACATAAACATTATATCAAATAGATAGTAAATTATAAGATATAATAATAAATTTCTGTATTTCCTCGTTTGCGGCTGTTCCTATATACATACTTATACATATATAAATATATACTTAAACATAAAAAATTAGCATCAATCATTTTTACAGATCTTCACACACCTACTTAAAACATTACTAACGCCCTTCTTTTGTTTAACATGATTTAGAAGTAGGTATCCAAAAATTTATTTAAATTGAAAATTTTCAAAATTATTTGTCAATTTTGGTCGTAGTTACATTAAAATAAAGCGTAAATCAACGACCACAAATAAAATGTTTTTTTTTTTTATATATATATTTTTGACGGAAGCATCAACCTCATTTTATTGAATAGTTTTCATTTTATGTATCACGTACTAGTACCATAATTAATTTGGTTAACATTTCTTTCTATCATTCAATTTGAAATTCAGTTATTTTATTTACAAATGATAGCAATACCAAATACGATTACAATAAAATTGTTCGTACATTATTTTATTTCTATAAAAAATGACAAATTTGAAATTTTTAAACCTACATCAATGAATGTAAATGTAAATTACTAAGTACACACTCTACGAATATATTTTAGTTGTCAACTATTCACCTAAATTCTTTATGACTGAAATGATTTATAAAGAAAAGAGGAAAAAAATAAATATATTACGCACCACTCATCTGAAGCAATTATTCCCATTACATGTTGGTATGCATAACAAATGTATCAATGTAACATTAATTTGCTATCGTCGTGTATTCAAGTTAAATAATATATAAGTATTTAAGTACTTAAATTAAATAAAACTATTTAAAATCTTTAAGAGAAATTTCTTATGAGAAAATTGTTAGCTATTCAATTTAAATTTAAATATACGAATATTTTGCAATTTGAAAATAAGAAAAAAAATTCTATTATATGTATATTTTATTTATTATTAAATAGTTTTATTTAAGCATTAATTGTAGTGACGTTGATATTTAAATATAATTATAATAAGATCTATTTATCATTTTATTAATCAGTTATAAATGTTTGGCATTTAGAATATTCGTCCATTTCATAAACTCTTGCTTACAAAGTTTTGAGATATGTTATAAGAATCACTCTCAACAAAATGAATTCAGTAATATCTAAAATGCTAATATTACAATTTTTTAAAATCCACATGAAATTTTATGCAATACGAGAATCACTCGAATATAAAATAAATAAATGAAGCCTCTAAGCTTTAGTCACTCTATTTTACTTAAAAGAAAATGTTTGTGCGTGCATATTAAAGTAATTTGTTTAAATAATTTAAAATTATTTTATTTATAAATTATTAGATAATGGCTGTATTGTATTTTGTTTTTGTGTAAACAAACGCGATGAATAATAAATGCATAAATTATAGACTATTTTAGAAAATATTTTTTTTATTTTTATTTTATAAATAATTAAATCTTAGATATGAAATGCACTTCTTCAAATTTATAATTAATAATAAGTTTTCCATTGAATTTAAAAATAATTTACTTAAATAATATGTATTTGAATTTTATTACAATTAATTTTCACAATTTAAACGCAAATTGCATTTAAACAGTTATTGAAATAAATATAAATTGTGTAGTTATTAATGATTCGATCATTTTGCTCATCTCATTTAAATGTTTTTTTTATATTTTTATAATTCTGGTTGCTGTGTCAGGGATTTTTAGAAAGAAATACGTACAGCAAGGTGAAGGTAGGCGTTTACTAAAATGACTTCAAAATTTGTGTTGAAGTTGAAAAAACTTATTTCGCTAATATATAAAAACTGCTATTCATTGTTCATTGTGCTGCATCATCATATAACATATAAGATAAAGGCTAAAAAAGATATTTTAAATTTCTAAATATTGGGATGTTCCAAGGTAAATTCAGTTGAGCAAATTAAGAATAGGCCTCAGTCTTCTTTATTTTATGTGGCTTGAAACACCTTTTTCATGCAACTGAACTTTTATGAAAATAATATTTATTCTGATGAATTATTTCATTTTAATTCTTTTATTAATCATAAATACTGATCAATTATATATATTATATAGTTATCGTTAATTATGAAAAATATATTTATAAAAAAGTGGATGATAAAAAATAATGACATTTACTGAGTATGGTATTTATTCAAATATTCTAGTTTTTAATAATCAGGAAGTCAAACTGATTTTATTGGCTCTAAACGAGTTCAGCTCTTCTGAATGTTTTTATTTTAAATAGGACATTAAAATATTGGAATTAGGTCTCGCTAAGGTATATTTAAATGAATTTGTATTCATAAACATGCATTTTAAATATGGATTCAGTAATGTCTCTTTTATCATTCCGGTGGTAATAATATTTCACATATACTTTGAAATTTTAAAAAAATGTTTAATCTAGAAATCATAATTATCATATTTATTTTAATATTTAATAGTTGTAGCCAAATCATTTTCATGTCTGCAGAACTATTACAGGTTCTTTCATTTTTTATATTTTTCTTAATAAATAACCAACGACTTATAAATATTCAAATATTGTGTAATGAAATTCTGATATTATTATGTAAATGACTACCCACTATTATCTAATGCTTGCTTATAATACAATATATACAATATACATAATATATTTGTACTTGCATATGTAGGTAGGCTCACTGTATAAACCAAAACCACAAATACCTAAATGGAAAATAACCTTGCTCAGCTTTAATATTTTGTTTCTAAATGCGCAAATTCCAAAACAAACAAGTACGTAAACTTTATTTTATTCTTTTTTATTGTTTTTTTTTTATCTCACAGTTTTATTTCGAATTTTGTTTATTAATATTGAAAAAAGTTTTTTTTACTTTTAAAAATATTTTATCTAGAAATATATATTAAAATATTGTGTTGGCATCTTACGCACCTTGAGTAATTATATGAAAACAAAAAGAATAATATGTCGGATTTTTCGCTTTTCGACCTTGCTTTCATTAAAACATAAATATTAAACAAAATAACTCGATTAAGTAAGGTGACTTCAAGATATAGTATAATTACTCTACTTTCGCTGTATGTATAACATTTATTATTTTATTGATTACTATGTTGATAAATTTTCTTTTGAGATAAATCCATCAATTAGCGGTAGCTGATCATATTGATGACCCCATTAATAAGTTTCTTATAAATTAGCACCACACATACGTTTGACCGATTTATGGTTTTTCACATTACTACTTATCATACCTATTTCAAAATACTTAGCCTTTTAGCATCCATCGTACAACAGGCAACAGGCAACAGGCCAGGAACTTCTAATATTAGCTAAAATTTTCATTCATATTCAAGTTTTACAAAACTATTCAATTGTATTGATAGTCATTTCCTCGATACAATCTTATATTTTTAAATAATTATTTGTATGTACCTTGCAAACATTATTATGAGGCGGAACTTTCTAAAATTTTTGGATAATTTGGTAACAATAGTTGAACAAAAATAGCGAACGTGTTTATATTATCATCGAATTGATATTCTTTTTGAAATTTTAACTAATACATAAATATAAAAAAAAATTCAATTATAAACATTTTTTTTTATTTAAAAATTGTAAAAATCAATGAACTGTTACAATTACAATATGAAATGAAATTGAAAATAGTATTACGTACCAGCCTTTCATAAGGTACTGAATTATGGCATCAACATCAATTGTAATTACACAAAATGTTAATGGTTTAGTTAGCTTATTATTTGGTTACATAAATGTTCATCGTTGAGATCGTAAAAGGTTTTTTTTTAAAAATAATTTTGATCAACAAAATAGCAAATGATTTGAGTTCAATGGACATGGTATGAACGCTAGGCTGAACTAAATATGATATCGTAATGTAGTAAACGTATTGTAATGTAGTGAACGTATAGTGTATTCGTATTTTTTTACTAATACTTACGCAGATAGAAGGTATTCATAATAAAAATCAAATTGAAATGATATTGAGTATGATCGATTTATACAGTTTGCTCAGTAATTTTGTTTTATATTGAGAAGTATTAATTTCTAAATAGACATAAATATCGCCTAAGAACATCATATCAAATAAAGTGCTATATTTAAGGTTTTAACATAGAATAATCATACGTCTTATCACAGATTCGATGTCTTACAATCATTTCAATCACACTATTTATACAACTTTGTGGTTTTATTGATTTATGTTTTTTTTTTACCTACAAACGAAGTTTTCAGTGTTTAATAAACATGTCGAAAATCAGTTACTTTTAAAATGTAATGTTTTGTAAATTATTTGAGAGAAGAATTGTCACGCATTGAATCAAACAGAATGTATGAACAAAAAACCATATTTTCTATATTTTTAAAATTTATATAAGACTTTACACACATCATTATAATATATATATTTAAATACAAAACGCTGACCTATATGATATTATTATATATCTACTTGCATGTTGTATATCATTATACATAAAAATTATATAGTTTTTTTTTTTTTTTTAATAATTGCAGCAACTAACTCACATGTCAGTACGTCACACCTGTTTTCGGTTCGTAGCTCAAATACAACATTAAATATTTTTTAAAAACGAGACAATAATTAGTTTTACTAATTTTTGTAGTTTATGTGCAAAAAGACATAACAACATTGTTTCTATGAAAATGGTAAATATATGGAAGCGATGAAACCATACTTTTAATGAAGTTAAGGTTATGCATGGCTCTTACTATTTCTTCTAATCATGGAATCAAGTATATGGACAACAAAAAGAACAATTTGAAATTGAGACAAATTTTTAAATTATATAGGCCTTGAATTAAGAATTTTCATACGTGATTACATTCAAAATTAAAATATTATGTTTGCATTTTAAATAATTAAATATTTAGTTTAAAATGTGGAATATAAAAACAGAATTATTTTAAAATTAGATGACCATGTTTCGCTTTACAGAAATTATACCCATTTATTTAAATAATAAAAATACGTCATGAAAGATGATGAAGAAACCAAACAAAGCTGAGTATAATTCCTAATCAAACAGCGAAATATTTATCTCTTGAGAATCATTGGTTTATATGTGCGCAATCATTCATTCAAATGAATATGATATAGAAAAAGTGTTATTTTGCTTTATTTTTTATTTAAAGAAAAAAGCTTTGTAATTGTTTTTTTATTTTAATTTTTTATTTTTTTGCTGAACTCATAGTTGTCTTGTTAATCTGTAATGGTTCGCTCATTCGTTTATCTCAAAATATCTAAGGGATAGTTTTTTTTAAAATTTAATTTCTAATTAATGAGTTACAACTTAATGTTAGGCCATCAACGCAAATGTTAGCAAAAATTAGCAGTCCGAGCTTCATATAGGAATAGATGAGGATATAAGAATAGTTAAGATTAGGCCATAAATAAACAATATGTTAGAAAAGAGCTTAATAATTTCAAAAAAATAAACTTTAATGTGTAAATATTAACAGAAAGTAAAAGAAAAAAAATTGTTTAACATTTAATGTAAATCTAATGTCCTAAAAAACCAGTATGTTAATTTGAAAAAATTGCCAATCTATTAATACACACCAAATATAATAAAATAAAAATAAAAATCGAATAAAAATAAAATATTTTTGAACATACCCACGAGTTGTCTTTAAATTGCGCCATATTATTTCTTTCTTTTAATTATTTATGTGATTTTTATTCAAATATTGCGGTAACTGTAGCATGACATTTACTAAACACTATTTTTTTTTAAAAAAAAAACAAGTACACGAACACAATAATACACAACAAAGCACAAAAAAAATAAAAATAAAAATAAAAATAAATACAATACAAAAACAAACACTAAAAATTAAAAAATTAAAAACAGTTTTTAATTACTAATTAACTTCTAACACGACACAAATAATAATTATTCAAATTAGCATATATCTTTAAAGTGATGCTCCACCATACAATTTAAAATAAAATGATGAAATTTCTTCAATCAAATATTGCATTGACGTGCTGTGATGATTGATAGATTTTAATTTGATTACTCTACTTCTTCGTTTTATATACTTTTGTTGTAAGTATTTCACATAAAATGATTATATATCCATTCTTCTAATGTAACGTCACTCCATTGAAACATGTATTATTATTATCATATGAATACAGAAAAAAAAAATCTAGCTCTTACTTTAGAAATGTATGGAAAATATATTCAGGTTAAACTGTTATATATCTTTATCATAGTTTTATAATTATTTGACACAATCTAGAAAGAATACCTTTTTTAATCTGTTACGAAATATTCCGCAATTGTTTATAAAAATTGGATGATTTTTAGACGCCGTATGACATTATTTTCTTCTTTTTTTTTGGTAATTTAACACTATTGGTGTCTTTTAATTTATGAACTACATTTTAAAATACAGAAAAACATTAATTCAACTATTTGTAATTATTAATTTAGTAAAATGAAAAAATTACTCTACACAAACACACAATAATTATTATTATCGGATACGAAACCATTCAGTAAAGTACGGCGACGTGCAAATAAATAACGTGCACATAAAACTGGTTAAATCATTATTTGTCTGTTTCCACATTACATCTAAAAAATAAAAAATATCTTTTTTAAATATATACCTCAGTAATACTAAAATTTTTACTGGTATTCGAATTTTATGTTATTCTCTTCGTTACTCTCTGCATATGCTATTATTAAGTTATTAACGTGAGACTCTATTAAAATGTGATGGTGTAATATGAGTAATATATACACTTGTTGCTTTTAATGAGGTTGATGAGTATATTGGATATTATTTATTATTTATTATTATTTTGGTTAAACAAAAAAAAAAACTCTTTACAAGTATTTGTTGGGGTTATTATTCTTTAAAGTTTGTATTTCTTTTTGCACAGAAGAAAAAGTTTCATTTTTATAGTTTTTCAGATTTTCATTAGAAAATTGATAATTTCTGAGCTAAAATATATATACCTACAACAAACATACGTATAAAACTAGATATATTATTATAACTGAAAAATAATTAAATCTTATAAACCTATTTAATACGCAACCGCATATATAACAATGAACTAGGTTTTCACTATGTTGTATTATTGTAATGTAGTTGTAAGTAGGAGTAGAAGTACTTATCTAATCTGCATATTAACTTTTTGTTTAGAATTACAAAATAATTTTTATCAATTTCTAATTAACCAACCAATTATTCTACTAGTTATAAGTAATAAGTAACCGACACAACTTAAAACTAAATTACCGTACATACTCTCTGGGCTCTATACAAATGTTTTGCTCTGCTCTTCATTTCCCCCTTCGCCTAGAAGTTTTTATACCTATACATTTAAACGTTATTGTTGAACAGGTGTTTTGAGCATAAATACATTTCAATTTCTATTTTGTTAATATTGAAAAAGAGTAGAGATATTGCGTGAGTAATTTAAACTACTTTAATGGACGTTTTCGATTATTTAATTCGTTATCTTATCGCGTATATTTGATTTATATACAGTATTAATTTGATTAGCAATCCCCTGTTTAGCAAATGAATCTCTTTGGAATTGTAAGTCATTCATTCCACATATATACCAAAAAAGGTGCGACTGGACAGGGTTTGCGCTTATAGAGGTACTGCATCTGCACTTCCTAATAAAGCTTTGGATTAGTGATTTTTTTTATTTTGGTAGAAAAATTATAGTTATTATAAATTATACCATGACTGGATCTCAGGATTTCTTAAATAGTACTCCCTGATCACTCGTTTCAACACAGAACTGTCTGAGTGGTTTTTAATATGTGATTTCCACGTGTCGTGACAGAAGTTCATTAGAAATACGATATTCAAAATATGAAAAGAAAAACTATAATATGTATTAGTTACCCTACCTATTTTGGAAGCAAAAGAGAATACAAATTTTAATCGAGAAGCTTTTCCAAAACAACTCTTTGCGTTCATATACATTTTCAATGAATGAATTACATTCAACTTCATTTTGGTTGTTGCTGGTGCACCATTATTATTCACCCTCACCCTTTTATTGTTTCATTCAATTGAAAAAGTAAAACTAAACTCATTTCGCGTTTAGTCGTTTAATAACCATTGAAAACTAAATAGTAAAACATTTTTGAATATATAATTTTTAATCGATCCAGGTTTACGTTTATACTCAGAAAGTAGAAGAAATGTTATAATATACATAAATTATTAGAATAATTCAGAAATCGGCATAAATATAATTTATAACAAAATAAAAACTATGAAACGGACTTCAAATAGTTCTATTAGTGTTAAATCTGTGATGAACATTGAAAATTATAAAACGAGTTTATTGAATCAGCAACATTTAGTGCATAATGAAAATAACGGTGAATATTTTCAAAATGTTGACGTTGTACAAAGACGTCAGTATCGTGATGAATTAGAAAATGATGTGTCTACATTGATTGACTTATCAAAATATTTTCAACAAAGTTGTGCGTCTGATTTACTTCATTTATCAGAAATAACGACGGCAACAGTCAAAAATCGGTCATGCATTACAACAAAAATAGAGGGTAAAAATTATAGTGAAAATGTTATTACTGAAACCGATGCCATAATAAAACGTACAGCTGCCGATGGTATGGCAAATAATCTATTGTGGGAAAATATACTACCACCTCTGTTCGATGATTTTCAAATTAGAATATACAGAGATAATATTGTTGATCAATATTTTCATAAAATTAATCATAATTCTAATAAATCTTGCCTTGAGCCTGCTAATGGTGCTAATGATCAGAATAAAAAATGCAAAATTAAAACAAAGTTGATGGGACAACAACGAACCAGTCCAAATATCAATAATAAATTAGTAAGTACTCCGCGTTTTCTGATGAATCGGAATTCCAAAATAATTTTACAAAATATTAAAAAAAAGGGTGTTGGAATAAAGAAACATTCTTGCGTTAATATTATAGAAGCAGTGACCAATCAGAAAACAGTTACAAAAAAGAAGAATGTACGCAATACTGTGCGATATTATGATTTTGAAAAGATCCATTCAAGTACTTTTCCAAAGCCCATTTTCAATGGTAAAGGTGGACAAATGCATAATAAAAGTAATGTTGTTAATCTAGATGCTGATGTCGATTATATTAATAAAAAAAACGAAAAATATACAAATCCTATTGAAACTTCCACATGCATTCCAGTGAAAAGTATCGCAATGAAAGAAACTGAGTTTTTATCTTTAAATACCTGGCATCAAGTCTTAAGTAATAATTCTACATCAAAATCAAAAATGAAAGCAATTGTTCCAAATTTGTTACAATTGAAGCCTTCGAATGAAATTATTAATCTCTGCACAGAAACGGAAGAAGAATTAGGTGTCAATAAAACGTAAGTTATAAATAATTATAAAACTTTATTTAATGATGAATGCTGTGGACGGTTTATATTATGAATATTTAGAAAATTCATTGCTTCAACAGATCCATTCTCGGGTATTTTACTATTTTTACTACCTAAGTGAATCGGCCCAAATTGAAAGGATAACCTCCAGGGTGGAGAACTTTTTTAAATTCTATATTTTTGTAATGGTTTTTAAAGGTTATAACATCAAGTAATTTAAATTATTTCGGTTCACCCAAGAATGGATCAAATATTTTTTTTTTTTATAAAATCTTTATTTTATTATTATTTTGTTTACTTAGATTACCAGAAGTGGAAGAATCCAAATGTTGTATTAACATTCAAAACATGCCAGTAATGTCTATAAAACCTGATAATCGTTGTAAAATACAAAAAATTCACAAAATTACTATCGAGCCAAAATTAATTTTAAACGATGAGGAAATACAAAGTAGAAATGTAAAATTGATTGAATGCGTTCATGTTGGAACTGGTGATATGACTAAGAATAAAGGTGAATCTGGATCTGGTTCATCAGATAAGCTGATATCATCGAAAATCGAAATAAAAGAATATAATGAAAATAAATTGACAACAAAATTAGAATCAAAATTAGTAGATAAATTCCAAAACGTTCATGATAGTCGTAAGAGTAACCAATATTTTGTTCCTTTTTTAAGCAATGAGTTAATGGAAAATGAAACTGTAGACGCTTCAACATCTAAAATTAAGCGCAAAGTCCACAATAACAATTTAATGACAACTAAATCAGAAGAAGATGAATTTGATACAAGTATTGCAGCTAGTATTTCTCTAAACATAACTTCATCATCTTATATGACTGATGATGAGAAAATTCGACAAGATAGAAAATTGAATCAATCGATAAATAATAAGAAATCAAGCATTTTAAAAGCCCAATCGAGTTCAATCGAAACACCTACATCAAGCTACGTAGTAAAAAATAGTGGTCCAATTAAAGATATATTCAAAGAGATTTTTGAATGTAAATCAATAATTGATGATAATTCTTGGGAAGTAATAAAGACACATGAAAGAAATCTATCTAAAACTGAAAATCAAGTTGTAGAATTGAATGAAGATAATGGATATAATAATGAGTCCACTCATTCATTATTAAATGTAACAACAGAAACCAGGAATACACCCAGAGAAATCCAGAATTACAAAACGAATTCGGTTGTTCAAACAGAACTAAAGCATCATGAAAAATATGATTCCCTTTGTGGTAGTAGCACCCAGTTGAGAGAAATGATAGATTTAAATTATCTTTTTGGTAAATCAGGAGATCCGAAAGCGGACATAAAAACAGTTGATAGAGAAATACAGTGTGACTCTTTTACCATAAAAGAAACCAGCAAGTGCAACTGCGGCATCGATGTAGAAAAAAACACTCTAAACAGCCAACCAAAAACTACTCATTCTATTGTCCAAGCTCACCCAACCCAATGTAAAAGATTTCACTGTGGCTATGATAAGTATTTTAATCAATATGAATTGAATTCGAGTTATTTTGAAGACAGTGATTACGGTTTAACAACACGGAAGGCTTCAGATATTAATGATTGCAAAATAAATAAAACAATACAATCAAAAAATTGTCAATCAGACGCAAGCAAGTTATATCCTAAAAGTAATTATGACAATTCATATCAAACCTTACCGATTACTAACAAATATAATATTAACAAGCCTTTGCCAAAGAAAAATTTCATGCATAACTATATTGAAAAATCTCCAAAGTTTTCGAAGACAATCAACAGCATTCGCTCGTCAGCCAAAAAACTTATATTCCGTTCAGATAATACGGTGGCTAAATATAAAACAGCAAGTGATGACGAAATTCAATTAGCTGCTGAAAAATTTCTTCGATCTGTTGAAAAGAAAAAACATCGAGATTTAAGCTCAAGCGAGAAAACAAGTGGCAACAGCGATGATGAATATTTTAAGATTGACTTCACTGATGTAAAACAACAATATCACGTTGTCAACGATGAAATCATTCAATCAAATTTTACTGTTATTGATGATTGGGACATAGAGAAAACTGACAATTCAACATTTGATTGTCCAATAGAAAGTTTACAAGATAAAGATAAATGTGTAGATGTTGACCGTTGCATAGCAAGTGGAAGAACGTCGGTAAGCAGTAATTTAAGTTCCCCCATCAGCTCAATTGATTTAAAAATTTCTAAATTAAAACTTTTTGATTTAAAAAATGTTAATCGGCAACTTCATATACCTGATTTAAATGAAAATCTGTCTGAGGGTGAAGTTTTAAGTGAGGGTGAAGTTTGATCAAGTTGCCACTAGATATTAAAATATATTTTTATTTTGTTGTTTTGGTATTGAATTTTCTAAATTAACTCCCAATTTTGTACTAAATCTTTTTTCAACTAAGTATTAAAAATTTAGGATATGTTTAATTGCGAAGATTTAAGAAACAGTTCAACAAACATAATAATTGTCAAAGCTAATACAAACAAATAAACATATTTTTTTTATAAACTTTTTTTTTATTATTATTTTTCGTACATTGATTGATATAATAAACAAAATAAAAATTAAAATAATGAATTTGATATACATTTTACAATAAATAAAATTATTTATTTCTAATCACTATAAATAATAAATCATTAATATTATTTATAATATTTGTAATATTAGAGATATTCCTTTAATGGAAAAAGAAAATAAAAAAAAAAAAACTTATTATATTTGCGCCCACGTTACACTAAATATTTTGTTTATATTTTTAAAATATACCTATCATACAGATCCCCATTATTAATTATGTCAAATTATTAATTAACTGTTGTTCAACAAATTCCAGCTACTTTTGCAACAGTAACGGTTTGATTTTTATTTAATTTAATTTTTTTCTAAATTATTATTTAGAGCTATTTAATAGTTTAAAAACAAAGATTTTATATTAATTATTTATTTTTTTGTACGTGGTGTGTATGTGTGTAAGTGTGGATGCCAGTAAGTAAATTGATTTTATGTATTTAAATAAATAATTTTTCATTTATTTTCGATTGCTAAGACCAAAATACATTATTGAAATTTTCTTTTTCAATTTTCTTTTTCCATTTTCTATAACAATGCGTCATTGCTTTCATGCTAAATACAATTTTCTTTTATAATAAGTAATTTTAATTGATTATTTATAAATTGGGGCCGAGCCAATCAAAAAAAAAATATTTTAAAATTATTTTTTATGAAATTTTGGTAATATTTATAGAATAGAGGATGGGATGGTAGGCTCGTGTGAATTGTTTACAACAAATATATATACACAAATACAATATATTTAATTGCAAACATTGTACAAACTAAAAACTCTATTACATTATCCGACAATTAAATTATTTAAAAAAAAAATGAAAATATAATTGCTAAAAAATAGATTATTTGTTTCTTGTAGTTTTTTATTTGTTTTTGTTTTAGTTCTAAAAGGGTTACAAATTATTTACTTTCTGTAATTGTATAATTTTTAATTTTACGTTATGTTCCATTTATTATTGATTTAATTGTTAATGTAATTTATATGCTTAGTGATAAGTTAATTTGAAATTAATGGTTTAATTATTTTCGTTTTTGTTTTGTTTTATATATAATTATTATTGAATTCTATAAACATTTAATTCAATTAATAATTTTTGTGATTTTGTAGGTAATGTAAATTTATCGTTTAATTATAAGTAAATTTTCTAGATACTTCAAAATAGA
This sequence comes from Catotricha subobsoleta, assembly GCA_011634745.2. Classification (NCBI taxonomy): domain Eukaryota; kingdom Metazoa; phylum Arthropoda; class Insecta; order Diptera; family Cecidomyiidae; genus Catotricha; species Catotricha subobsoleta. The sequence goes on from JAABKK020008023.1 coordinate 15,819, forward strand.
AAAAGATTTATCATTTTCACAATTTCTTTTTTGCTTTTTATTATTATTTTTAAAATTTTCAACTAATTTAGTGAAGATAAATATTTAATTCCTTCAACACATAAGAAAGCGAATGCTATCATATTAAATTAGTTATTGGTGATAACAGAAACAAATGTGACCAGAGAGAGAATATTTCGAGAAATGTATTCATTCCATTACTAATTTCCATCGAACAAAAATGAATCAAGAAATGAACCGGAAATAGTTGCTATTAAAAAAATCTATAAGCGAATAAGAGATTTTTTTTTTTTTTTTTGAACTGAATAAATTTTAACTTTGACAACACTCATATATGCATAACGTATTAGGAAGACAAAGACAAAATTTTCTTTTATTCTTTATTTTTAAATCAATTTTAAATATATTAACCGATATATTTGAACAATAAGCTGCCAATGAATTGATAACTTGATTTTTGTCAAGAATTTTACCGAATAACAAAAAATAATTCACGAAATCAAAAATTTTTTTTTTTTTTTTTAAATTATAAGGTTTTTCAAAAGTACAATAATTCGTTTGTAGAAAAAAAAACTTATAATTATTAATTAATTTAAAAATAGAAAAAGAATACAAAAAGAACTCGATAGACATTTGTCAGTCAATCAAATACGAAAAACCCGAGCATTTCAATTGAAATATTAGCTTCAAACATGTTGTTTCTGTTAATTAACTGCATATATGATATTAAAGGATTAATGATCAAGTATCAAGATTATAACTATGTACATTTGATAAATAAAAAATTTGCTAAAGGACATAGTACTTATGTATTTTGTTTTTCTTCTAAAAATCTGAATTTTCCCTAAATAACGTAAGTATAGACAATCAATTTCTTTGTAAGTATCTACTATGATTTATAATTTAAATTCTCTTTTTATAATAATGATTAAATTTAATTATTATATTTTGCTGTTGTTTTATTATTATTTTTGCTAAATGTTTAATAATTATTTTTTTTACTTTTTTTTCATTTTTTTTTTTTTATATAATTTCAGTTATAAATAAATGTTGATTAATATTTGATATAGAAAAAGCATTAATTTGGTCACACAATTTATAAGTATAGATAAACAAACAAAAAACTGAACAGAAAAGCAAAATTAATAATTATTTATTATTAATATTCATGATTCACTTTTAATCGTGTCGAATAATTATCTATTTAATTAATTTATTAATTGTTTTTTTTAATTTTATTTTTTTTTTTTAATTAAATATTGTACATTTATACTGTGTTAATTTTAGATATTATCTTTATTATTACTAGTATTGTATAGTTTTTATTACATTTATAATTCTTAGAAAGGTAATTTATTTAGAATTAATTAGATAATATTTTGAAATTCAATCAATATTCAAAATTTGTTGTTTTATTTTTAATATTATATTATTATTTTTTTTTTCAAGTTTTTAATAATATTACTGATTATGAACATATATTTACAAACATGGCGAGTGTTGAGTTCCAATGCACGACCCTTACCTATTTGAACACCCTAAACAATTAAAAGGAAATTTTGCTGTTACAGAAATTAATAAAATGAAAGTTTTGTGCTGCAAATAAAAAGAGTAAAAAAAAAAATACGGATTGACTAAGTATAAATATTTTGAATTTGGCAGTATTTATAAGATTACGAGATAAGATATGTGAATAAATTAATTTGATTCTTAATTTGTAAATTGTATAGTTTTGGTCTTGCTAATTAATACCTGTACCGTGTGTTTCGAGATATTTTGGAAGAATGAAAATCTTAAACTTCAAAGTTTTAATAGAAATGACATTAGTTTTCAAAATAAGCTTTTGATCGTCCCAAATTGTTTCGAAACACACGATATATAATAAATACAGCGAATCGTCACACGTTTAATTTAAGTTTAATTCATAAAACTACGGATAGAAAATTTATTCAATTTTATCTCCTCACCTTGTTCTTCTTCTTCGACAAAACATTATTTAATGTTAATTAATGTTAAATAAAATTGATATTAAAAACAGACTATGAAATGAAAAAAAAAAGCAATATTCTCTTTCGTTAGTTTTGGGTGACATAATAGAAAAGTATGTCGCTTAGCTTAATTAATTAATAATATAACAAAAATATATATTTTATTGTGTGTTTGTGTGTGCATTTATTGGCGTCTTTTTATATTTATACTTTTCTAACTTAAGTTATTCAATTTTTTTTTTTTTATTTAAACTGAGTAAAGAATATTTTAATTTTTTTTTATATTAGACGCCTTTACGTTTTAATTTTTGCTTATTGGTTATTATCATTTTCTATACACAATATTATTTAGTTTTTTTCTTTTTTTAAATATTCTTATTTATTTATTTTATTTATTTTTTTTTTTTTTAACTTTTATTCGTATTTACATTTAATTTTAATTTTTATAACTAATTCCTTTTTCAAGATAAAAATTAAGAAAATAAATATTATAATTTTTTTTTCGCCATTCCAATTGGTTTTTTCCTAATTAATTAAAATTTTCTTCTTTTTTTTTCTTTTAACAAAAACTTTAAATATTCATAAATTCTTTCTAAAAATTAAGTAGAATATGTACAAAATAAAAGTTATTACTTTTTAAACTAAATGAATTATTAGTTTAATTAAATGTTTAATTAATGTTGTTGTTCGTGTCGCTGCATAAAAATTAATTGCATTAAATTCTTCTTTAATTAATTTTGGATTTGTTTAATTAAAATTATTTAGATTTTTTTTTTACGATCTTGAAATTTTTCATTGCGCACATTTTTTCGTTCGTTAAATAGTTTATTATGTAAACAAATTTAGTTTTTCAGATGCCAAATCTTCTAATCAATATTTAAAATTCATACTATATATTTTTTTATATAAGCGCATATATTTATTATCAATCATACACTAATGAATTCGAATAACATTGAAAAGTTATACATAAAGAATTTTAGACGTAAAGCTTCTTTCGGTTACCAGAAATTCAAACTTCAAGATTAATGCCATTCTAATGCGGGACTTGGACTTGATTGAATTGATTTTTCTTCGTTTACTTATTATTATTTAGTTATTTTCTTTTTCAATAAATTAATTAATGGATCTTCTATAATTTTTTTTTTTTTACAAACGTAAAATTATTTTCAAGTTGAACAAAATTATTAGTCCACGTTTTATCCAAAAAAAATATCATTTTCAAGATGAACAAAGCAATACAAGCAAACACACACGATGTTTTCTTAATCTTCTGTCAAAATATTTCATTTTAATTTCGGGTTTTTTTTTTCTTTACTTTAATAAAAGCTTTTATTGTTAGCAAATATATAAATATATTTAAAATATTTATATGTAAAATGTATTTATAGTAATTTATTTTTATGGATTTTGAAACATCTTATTTATTTTTCACACTCTATTTTATTTAATTTGATTTTTATTTTCTATTGATTAATTTAACATATATATATATATATATATTTAAATTTATATACTTTTTTTTTTGATTTTAAAATATCTACAAATATCTATTTCTATTTATAGAATATCAATATCGTTTCTATGAATAAAAATTATTACTTATTCCAAGAAAAAGTTTACAAATGTTTTGGAAAACATTTAAATCTGCTTTTATAATTATTCGTTTTGTTTAGCTATTTTATTGATCGTTTTTCCAAAATAGTTACGGCAAAAGAAAAAACAGATTCATATTTAATGGTACAAAAAAAAAACAATTTTGTTCAGTAAACGTGAAAAGGACATTAAATAACGGGAAAACATTTATTTTAGTAAAAGCCTTTACAAGCGCCTTCAGAAAGAAGCTTTCTGCAGCCTTTAAATAAAACAAGTATTATCGATTTTTAGCTATTTTTACTAAAATTTGTTTTACTAAAACAAAATGAATTACTAAATAAATTGAATTGATTTACAGATCAAATTATTTATTCCAAAAAAAAAAAA
>JAABKK020008023.1:31988-57485 GCA_011634745.2 Catotricha subobsoleta
TGGCATACATAACAAAAAGCAAGAAGCATTTACTTCTACCGGGTGTTTCAGTTAAAACTTACCATACGATTTTAACGTCTATGAAAAAGTTGTAGGAATACTTTAATAATTGGTAAGTATAATTGAAATAGTCATATATATAATACAAAAGATATCACAAAAATTCAAGCCTCAACCTCAAATGAAAGGTATTTTTATAAAACGTAGACCATTTGGAAACAAATTGACTCAATGTCGATTTATAGTTAACTCAGTTACCCACAGTTTGCCAAAGAAAATTCTTTTATTGTTAAAAATTCATTTGCACTTTCATTTGAATTGGAAATTTAAATGTAATTAGAAAGTAGCCTATAACGCTCTTCAGATTAATTAACTTCTTTTACGACTATACACCATTTTTTATGTCCAAAATTTATTATTAAGTTCTAGCATTGGACCAGAGAATACAAACTAGATGAAGGGCAATGTGTGACAATTACATACAAAAAAAAAAATCATTGCTCGAAGACGTCTATTATTATGTGTGATAATTAAACATGAAAATAATAAGAATAATAATAACGATTTCCTATCCCCTTAAAAGAATAAGCTAATTCTCGCTAGCTCTATAGAGGAATACATAACATAAATAGTTACACCAAAAGATATATATTGGCCCTTACTATATATACTAATTCTCTGGTCCAATTAGAGAATATGTACTAGATTTGACCATTGCCACGTCAATGGTAAATAAATAGTTTCAGCTTAACAAAACTGAAGTAATATAGTTAATACTTCTTGTAATGTTGACATTTTTAAAAATTCTATTTATTTATAATATTATCACCTAAAAAGCGCATAAATTCAATACCATTTTTTAGTCTGTTCAAAGAGAAGGCATAAGAGATGTGCAACGACGTAAAAGTATAATGTGTCCAAAATCGATTTTTAATTGTGACGCAAATATTTATTAATGCGCATGTCTTTGACTTTATAAGTATATACCTATCTATTTTAAATGTTACAACGTTGGGTAAGTAGGTACGTGTTTTTTACCCGTCGACTGTATATCCAACAAAGAATATGTAATAATCAAATATATGTTATTTATATGATTTTGCAGATTTTGTTTATATATTTATATTTAAAGAATTATCGCACATATTACTTAAATTGATAATTTTCTACGTTTTAATTTTCATTCATTTTATTACTAATTACATATAGGTATAGGAAGTAAGTATTACTTTTGATTATAATCGTCTAAAAAGCAAAAAAAAAAACAATAATATGCGTAGTTTAACTTACAATGAAATCAATCTATTTGGATTATAAATTGTATTTTCTCGAAATCAGACTTACATTTAGATTTCTAATATGAATAATATTTATTTCTGATCTGCCCATAAGCAAAGAAAATGTACGTACAAAGAATAGCACATATTCTGACCACAAGCATTAAACACAATATAAATGTACTCGTTCATTTTAAATATTTAATCCATTCGGTGATTTAAATGATCTAAGTACAAGCTATAGCAGTATAAATTAATTCAAATTCATCTAGAAGTATGTAATACATACTTATATAGATTCATATACAATTCAATTTATTTTCGAGCATATATTCATAATAGCGCTTGTGAATGCATTTTTATAATACTTTTCTTCTTCTTATATTTTCTGTTCATTTAGAAAAAGAATTTCTGAAATTCCTTTAAGAATTCGTCATATACGACATATAAGATTGTCGTCGTACCATCGCATCATAAACATTACAAAAAATCATCTGCTCTACACGACGTAAATATATGACAATACATCAACAATTGAATTTTTATTTTTGGCTTTCATATAGAGTTTACACTTTACTTACGATGCGATACGATACGAGCATGTATATTATTTTAAACCATTCAATGTATTTATAATTTTTTGATTATGATAATGACGACACTTTTAAATGGAATATAGATCTAAATTAATGAAAACAAAATATTTCTTTGTTTGTAGTTTGCACAGCCAATATTTATTAATAAAATAGAGCATATATTTTTGTTTTTATCTATAAATACTGTTACAAAGTAATGTGTTATTACTTACTTGAATTTTAATATTGAATATATTAAATATTTAATGAAATCATAAATATATAAAGAATAAATGTTCAATAATTTAAATATTATAATTAATATTTGTACATAAAGTATAATATATATTGTATGTTATCATGCCTAGTTGCTTCTCGCTAGTATTTATCTATTTTTCGATTTGAAATGTGCGCGCGCAAAAAAATTCTTTTTTACCTTTTTACCTTTTGATACTACTCACTCTATTTTTAATATTAATATTGAATACATGACAAAATATATTTTATATAGAGATAAATACATAGTACACTCTTCTAATAATTATGAATTCTCTGCATACAGTTACACGTTTTCCGTAAAAATATTTCAGCATGCTGCGCGTACGTTCTGCATAACAGGCAAACATAAAATATTTACATTTTATAGAAATATGTATTTACATTAAACCTACCTTATACAAATTGAACCTATGATGAAAAACAATAGAAATTCTCTGCTGATAAGAGTTCTGGCGGTTACCATGGTAACATCTATTTCGTATATGTTTATATATATGTAAATTGTATATGGACGACCATACACCAGAGGTAAGGAAGAACTCAACAAGAAAAATCAATATTCTGCGCGTAAAGTTGGCCAGGGTCTGGGACACATTTGCTTTATATACATAACAAAATTCTTTATATATCGTGTAAATATATAATTGCAATGGCGTGTCATATGTATTATAAATAAAATGAAATCTGGACTATTATTGATATTTCTATAATATTACGTTGTATTCGTATAATACTTTATTATGTCTTCTGTATATTTACAAATAAACAGAATAAAAAGATATATAATGTAAAATAGTTTGTTTAATATGTTTTTTTTTTCATTTAACAATGACACAATAATATTAAATTACTAATAGTATGATTTCATGTAGTTTACCTAATTTCTGATGTGAGGTAGGCGAAAAATATTCTGTATGACTCAATCACTGAATATGAGTCTACACGTATTTACAATTTCAATTTACAGCTATATAGTTGTTAACAATGATGTATTATTTTATTATATACTAATCAGTAAATATGTGCAATGCACATCCTATGGATGCCCGAGGATCAAAAAAAAACAATATTTTATACCTACATACATTAAAACAGCAATTTCTTTGTATGTAATACATATTTGCAAAAAAAAAATATTTGGTTAGAATTTTCGATATTATCTACATTATTATTATTATTGTTATTACATACATATTATTATTATATTAAATTATAAAAATATGCCTAATAAAGAAATAAAAGTGAAGAATCGTATAAAATACCGTATTCATTTCCTATTCATTCATTTCAAATTCGCTAAGTATAGGTACTCTTTTTCCATTTAAAATCTATCCAGTTCAGTGTTAGCAGTACCATTTTTGGTCGATCTACTCGTTAAACTTAGTTCTGCTTTTTACATAACTATCGCAGTTTTGGTTATAGAAAACGAAATCATTATTGGCCTCCAGCAAAATTGACGATGTAAAAAAAGTCTAAACGAAACGCACAATATCTTCGAATTTCAGTATTATCTAGATCCTTGAGTACTGTAGTTACTCTTCAACTTTATCTTATAGATGATAACATATCTATAATTAACTATCATATATGGTTTATATGCTTATATGGCTCATATATTTTACTACGTACCTATATTTACGCCCATAGAACTTTTAGTGGGCTGCAGTATTTTCAAGTCATCCTTATTCAAGTACTTACACAATATGAATAAAAACATTTTGATAATTTTTCGCGTTGTTAAAGCTGATCTATAAAATTTATAAGTTATACAAAACATAAGAATACCAACAGAGTAATTGATTAGTGAATTACTTACGTAAGCTTTAAAAGATTAGATAGCATTATTGAAACTGCGATTGTACAATCATTACAGTAATTTAACTACATCATCACAAACATTTCACGTGAATTTTATCAGTTGAATACGAAAGAGAAAATGCTATTAAAGTAGGTATGTGATGTTTGATAATGAAAATAATTGAAATTATACAAAAACATTTAAAAAATATTTACATTTCATTATCTTTTCATTTCATTATCTTTACTTAATATTTTATACAATACATTTTCTATTAATAATACAGATATGGCGTGGGCACATAGCAAGTAAGTGATTCTTTTTTCTAGCACAACACTGATAATAGTTAACTATCTATTCAACAAATTTGGTAATAAAGATAAGTTGAATTAAAAATACACATTTAAGTACTTTAGATGGGATTAATTTATCTTAAATTATTTACAATTTAAGTATACTTGGGAATGAAATCATGGAAAATTATATTATGTAAGTAACAGGTTCTTCGGAGAACGCTCTTTAAAAAAAATCGTGTTAACAAAGAATTTACTAAAAATCTAATTTCATACAAATGAGTTTATTCGATGATACATTTATAAAAAGCAAATTACTAATAAAATTGTAATGTTTGATTTGACCTATAATATTTTTTTGAACTTCAGAGATGACAGAAATCTATTTTTCTATTTGAAATATGAATTAAAAATTGATTATTCTGAAATTATGAATCAGAAGCATATGCAATTCATTTAAATCTATTAGGAATTAAAATTTTACTTTCACAATAGAAACAAGCTGCGAATGGATTAGTACACGACATTACTTTTGTAAGAAATTAAAAAAAATCAAGTGGTCGAAAAAAAAAACGGGCAAATTTTCAACAATTTTCAAAAGTGCACAACCAAAAAAAAATTAAAAAAAAATTGCCAATTTCTCAAAAATAAAGTAAAATAATTAAATTACTTGACTTTCTCTGATGATCAAAGTAATTCATTAAATTTCATAAAAACGTACTTATGATTAAAAACCAACGAAATTAAAAATCATATCTAGTCAGACAGACTAGTCTAGTAGAATTAGACAAAACATAATCAGCATTTCGAAATAAATAAAAATGGAATGGTTTTACAATAAAATGAACATACAAAAGGCCAATTTAAAATCCCAAGATAAGATGGAAGACAGTTAAATGCACCTTAATAATACTGGCTTTCTGATATTACGTCTACTTCGGGCGGTAGCAACAACGAAATTAGATCCATCGTGCCACTTACAGCTACCTGAATGTCTACAAGTCAATGAAAAGTTCGATCTTTACATTCATAATCTTTATTTTATTAATTTACAACTAAGTACGCAATTTTTAGTTTTGAGTTACTTACAATCAATGATTTTACAACAATTATTTTAATTATATTATATTACGTATTATATTTTATATAAGATATAACTTCAAATTTATAGCCAACTGGTGGATGCTATTTGATATCGTTATCATGATTTTCCAGTTAATGTTTTGTTATCAACTCAGATGTTTTGTGTTTGTAGAAAGAAGTAAGTACAGGAAGATTCTATTTAGCGTCAGATTTAAATAATTAACAGATATAATAAAATTAATCAAATAAGTTCTTTGGAGTAAGCACGTTTCAAAGACAAAGCGCATTAGGGAATCGATTGATTTACCGTCACTTGGTGCTAAATTAGTAACAAAACATTATTTGTATACATTTGAATAGAATTTACCATATTATAAATCTTACGATTTAGAGAAAAGCTCACTATTTTATTCTTGTGACAGTAGCACTTCCGCAGGTTACACTTATGGGCATCACTTCACTCATATATTGTAAATCTTTCAGCTCTATGGTATTCAATAATGTTGCCAATGCAATATGTGCTAATTTAAATGATTTTATTAGTACAATCATTTTCGATATCCCGAACTTTTGGACCGTTTTAAATATTGTACCATTATCATCATCATACACTCCCTCAAATCGCTTGGTACTTAATTTTCTATAAAAAAAAAATTGCAGCAATGCGTAAGTCAGTATTCAATTCTTATTGTAAGCATATAACTAAATAAATAGCTAACAATTTACCTTTGCAATATTTTAAGATCGGTTACTTTTATAAAGAAAGATAAGTTGAAATTTGAAACTAAAGCGTATTTTAAAAAAATTGAAATTAAAGCGTATTTTAAAAAATTGCAATAAACAACGTTAATATATTTAACAGTGTTTATTAAAATAAAAAGTCCCTTCCATCATTCGCCTTAGTATGTATACATATTATATTTATTATATTTATTGCAAATATTTTCTCAAAGTGTATTCCAGCTCCTCAAAATGAATATATAAAATACGCTTATACTTTCTATCCCTACCTACCATTGTTTCCATTTACCATACCCTATACAATATTTTACTATAATATAATAAGCATCGATATGTTCGCATTTATTTCATGAACATGTTCAATACAATTTATGAAAATTTTAAATAAATTGTATAGAAACATGAAATATAGATACCGTTTTGTTACTTCTTTTTGTTTTGCTTTTTTTATATATACTTATAAAAACGCTGTTGCCAAGTTGATTTACCTTGTCGTTGGGATGGACTACTTACGTTGCCTGTAATAAATATACATACATAGGTATATGGATATGCAATTGTTTTATGTTTGTGCGCTATATCATTTCCTCGCGAATTTTTTTTTTTCTTGCAAAATATACTTACTATTGAAACCAATAATTGCTTTCTTTATTTTTTCGAATGTATTTGTGCGTACGTACATACTTACTTACCATTTGAGACTATTAGAATCAAAAACCGTTTATTCCATTTGCGTTGACAAGCGATTTTGTACCATATCGCTCTATAGAATTAGGATCAAAATCGCCTGCCAGCGCAAATGGAATAAACGGTTTTTGATTCTAATAGTCTCATTTACCAATTTATTGTAGAATGGAAGTTTTAATTTCAATTAAAACGAATATAACGAAACATGCGAATGCGATAAAAGAATTATAAAGCAATATAGTAATGAATAAGAATATTAATATCCAGTGTTTCATGTGTGCGTAGTTTCATTATTTTTATATGCTTAACTGTATATAAAATGTTTATATCATCGCATAATGAATAGACCTTGAAATAGCCCGTAGTCACGACATTATAACTCTGTGTTTTTCTTTTATTTTTATTTTATTTTTCATTATTATTGCTAAATACAAGTTTACCTACACTACATACATCTACCTACTTGCTGACAGGTCTTATAAATACACCGTATATCGTATTAATTCTATCCATCTACATACGTGTACTTTGCAATATGCCTCAACTTCAACTATGTCATTTATAAATTAATAAGATAAATAGACAGATATTCTTATACATATACTTACTTCTCTTTATATAAAAACATTTTGTACCTACACTTATAGCTAATAAGCATTGTATTACTATTTGATATTTTTCTACATTTCAATAATTAATTAATTAAGTTATATTTAAAATAAATTATTTAAAATTATTATATTATTAATTATTTTATTTCAATATTTCGATACTTACAGTTACAAGCATGAAAATGATCGTTTTATGAAACAACATTTATTATACACACTGTATTTTTCGTACTCAAAATTTATCGATAAGTTAGATTTTTTCCTACTTTACTCTCATATAAATTAAGTAATGCTACCGTCACGGCATTCTAACCACTCTTGTTTCCGAAACTGTCAAATGTCAAAGAAAACAAAAAAAAATCCGCTATTTTATGAATTAAATCCAAAATAAAATTAAAGATTTAATATTCTTCCAAAATAAAGTAATATGACGAGTTTATTTTCTCATCAACCATCATCTGAAGAGACAGCTTCTTTGTTTACCGATGAAAAAATAGCCAATGCACGAACTAAGGTTAGTATGGAAACAATAATTGTTTTTAATTATTGAAATCTATTAATACAACAAGATGCAGATTGCTACTAACAGCTAAGGGTGGTACTTAATTTTGAACCTAGCCAGTTATTATAAAATCCGATGGTTTCCGCGGTCTAGTTTAATACATTGTCAAAAAGACCATATATTCTTACAAAGAATCATTCATGGAAATTAATGATATTTTATTTGCGGATTTTATGATAGCCGGCTTTATAGTAATTAATTAAACTATTGCCCAAAATAAGTGGAAATAAATACTGATTTGGTTTTCGTATTTCGTATAGATAATTGATTGGCTTAATGAGTGCAATACGAGTAACTCAGCGGAGAGATGTGAAGCTATTAAAAAAATTCAAGAACTTTTAATTCATTCAGATGCAGAGTTATTAGAAGAATTTATAGAAAATATATTAGCTTTTGGTCATGATCCGGTTCAAGATGTACGACGAGTGGTTGTTGGTTTTATTGAAGAGATTTCGTAAGTATAATTTTTAAAAAATATATGGTTTTGAAATTACATATTTAAATGAACTCATATTACAGAAAATCCCACATAATATTTTTACCTCGAGCTATAAGTATTATGGCCAGTTTGTTACGTGATACGTCACCGCAAGTAATTAAAAGAGTAATTCAAGCATGCGCAGCCGTGTATAAAAATATATTACAATGGTTGTGCACACTCGGCGATATCTCAGAAGCTACAGAAACAGCTTGGAATACACTTTGCATTATGAAGGTAGGTTAATTAAATATAAATTAAATTTTAATTTCTTCGAAATGATTACCAATAAAAAATTTTTTAGGCTGAAATATTGGATATGATTGATCATGATAACGATGGCATACGAACAAATGCCATTAAATTTTTAGAGGGAGTAGTTATTTTACAAACCTATCCAGATGAAGACAGCATGAAACGTGTAAATGATTTTTCGCTTGAGAATATTCCGCTGACATTAAAAATAGTTCGTCGGCGTAAATTGGAAGATGAGGCTGTCAAAATATTTGAGGCTTTACTAAAGTTTCATGCAGCATCTCATATATCCTCAGTGAATTTGATAGCATGCACTGGTACATTGTGTACAATTGCAAAAATGCGACCAACTTTAATGCCAGCTGTTATTGATGCATTGAAAAATCTTCATTCTAATCTACCGCCTACATTAACTGATTCACAAGTTAATTCTGTACGTAAACATTTAAAAATGCAACTAATTAATATTCTTAAGCAACCGGCTGCATTCGAAATGCAAGCAATGATATCTTACATGCTTAGTGATTTAGGTGCAACAAATCAAGAAATATCTAGATCAATACCAAAACTAGATAAAAAAGAACAAGCGAGGCGGTCAAAGCGAGCTCTTGAAAATGCCACAGCAGCTGCAGCTGCGAAAAAAATCAAATTGGAGAAAGAAGATAAAACAGTGGTGCCAACAAAACGAGAAATGGAAATTGATGTCGATGAAGTTGAGGAACAAAAACGTAAATCAAACAAAATGAATGAAACGTTTTTAATGGAACATTTGAAAACAAAAGAAACGGTCATCGATTTGGTTATGGAGTCTATGCAGAATCTTCCAAACGAAGTACCAAAACATTTTCTAAAGCATTATGCTCCAGTTGTAAATTTATCGATACAACAACGTTTACAAAAAATTGCTCAAACATTATCTCAATTGTTAACAGAAGAGCGACTGGGTCCTGGTGCCAGTGCGATTACGAAAGATCCACCAATGCGTATAAAAGTTAGTCTAGAGGAGGAAAAAAACATTGTTATGGGCATGCGTAAAGAACAACCACAACCGACAGTAATTATTGAAGATATGAATATAGACGATGACTTGGACGAAGAGGATAAAAGCTTAGAAGGTGCAAACGAAGCACGTAAAGAAGAAGCAACGAAAAAATTACGAGAAAATATGGAACGTGCTAAAGGTGAACAGGCAATGATTCCACGAATGAAACAGCGTGCCAAATCGCTGAAACTTCAGGAAATCACAAAACCCATTTCACGCAGCAAAAAAGAAGTTTTTTTAAATGAAGCGGTCTTACGAATTTTGAAATCAGAAAAGCAAAGTATTGCTGGGGGTGTGACAAATCAACGGCGAAAAATATTAACTGTTTTAGCCTCAACTTTTACACCAAGCGTGCGTGAATCAATAATAAAATTTATATTGGGCGACTTAAAAAATAGAATGGATTTGGCATTTTGTTGGCTTTTTGAGGAATTCAGTTTATATCAGGAATTTACTAGACATTCTTACATCAAAAGTGAACAAAAGCCTGATTACGCATATAATAAGCTGCTTGCAGAGTTAATAACTGGTAAGAATAGATTATTTATTGACATCGTAATAAATAGTGTTATTAAAAAAACGAATTTAATGAAACCTATTTTTTTCTCTATATTTCAGGAATTATTGAAAGCACTGATCCAAATTTAGAGAAAGAAAGTATTTTAAGAAAAATTTATTTGGAAGTCCCAATAATATCGCAAGAAGCTTTTGATCATTTGATCATGATGTGTGAATTAGCCGATTTATCAAATTGTGCAATGGATTTATTGACTGAATTGACTGTTCGACGACCTCCGAAAAAATTAAAATATTTACAAGTTTTACTTAAATATTCGGTACATGATAATATTGACATACGTGACAGAGCTATTGACTGTTTAATAAAGCTTTACGCAGAACATAAAATTCTAATTAATGATATTGAAGAGTATGCTCTGCGTTGGTTAGGCTATTTAGAAAAAGCAACTCCATCAGCGGAAATATTTAACTTAGACTATGGTCGAGCCGAAGCAGCAATTGTTTGGACGGAACCATTATCGAAAACATGTTTATCATTATTTTTGGCATTGCTACCATACCATGAAGAACTTATTCAAAAATTATCTCAAGTGTATGTTAGCACATCATCTGAAATGAAGCGAACAATATTACGTTCAATTGAAGCACCCATAAAAAAAATGGGAGCTGAGAGTTTTCAAATACTTAATTTGATCGAAGAAGGATCAAAAGGTTCAGAAACTCTTATAACTCGAATCATTTATATTTTAACAGAGAAAACAACACCAAATGCAGAATTAGTTAAGCGTGTAAGAGATCTTTATCATAACAAAGTATCCGATGTTCGTTTGTTAATCCCTGTTCTAACAGGATTGTCAAGACAAGAAATTCTAACTGCGCTACCGAAGCTTCTAAAATTGAATCCAGTTGTGGTTAAAGAAGTATTTAATCGATTGTTGGGATTGGCAAAAGAATTTGAAATGCAATCACTACCACTTTCAGCAACGGAACTACTAGTTGCGCTGCATACGCTTGACACCACAAAAGTGGAATTAAAATTTGTTGTGAAAGCAACATCATTATGCTTAGCTGAAAAAGATTCGTATACTCAAGATATTTTAGCTATTGTACTTCAACAACTTATTGAAATATCTCCACTGCCAACCCTGTTGATGAGAACAGTTCTCCAATCATTGACATTGTATCCAAGAATGGCTGGTTTTGTGACAAATCTGTTGCAACGTCTTATACCAAAGCAAGTTTGGAAACAGAAGGTTGTTTGGGATGGTTTTTTAAAATGTTGTCAACGTTTACGCCCAGCTAGCTTACCAGTTTTGTTGACTTTACCTCCTCAACAACTTCAAGAAGCTTTAAATACTTGTCCTGAGCTACGTCAACCGTTAGTTGACCATGCAAATGACATTATTGAGAATCAAGGTGGACCTGTTTCAAAAGTAACAATGGACATATTGTTGGGCAATTCAGAAGATCTATTCATAACGGTACATTTTACTTTTACTAAATAATTATACCAAATACAAAAAAAAGAATAATATTTTAAAAATATATTCATATCTAGGAAATATCTGGACTCAGAGAAGGTATTATTGCTCCAGAAAATATTAAAAAAGAATTAGAAGAAGATGTGGGATTAGGTCCCTCATTTCAGCCACTGCCACCTGGAGAAGAAAGATAAATTTATTTTTACTCACTTGATTATATTTTTTAAATATCCTTATTCAATTGAATTTATCTGCATACAACCGTGTTTTTAAGTTAATGAAAAGATAAAAATTAAGAAATGATAATTTATCTAATAAAATTGAATATAAGTTCGTCATTGAAACAATTGTTTTTTGAATTGCGCTGGAAGTAGATATAGAGTTGTTAAGTTGGCCCGACATCTAGCGGCCACATTTATTATTTGTACCTCTGAGATTAGAAAAATTCGATGAAATTTTTAAAAATCACACTTGAAATGTGATTCATTTTTTAACAAGTAGCTAATATTACGAGAAAATGAGAAATAAATAAACAAATCTCAAAGGTAATTTAACAACTCTATTTAAAACAACAAATTTATTTTATTTTTTTATGCCAAAAATAAATTATTTAAAAATGCCATCTAAGAATAAGTTTAGCCGAATATTGTGCTCAAACCTTTTTTTTTTTATTTCATCAAGGCGACATCTGCTCTCATTTTCATATGTTTAACTTTTGCTTATTTACGAAAGGTACCAGAAATTGCCGCAAAATAGATTTATTCTTCAAAAACTAGAATGAAGTTATAAGGAAGTCAACAATTACTGGATTTGTCAAAAAAATTAAAAATAAAATATGTAGTGAATACTATTGTCTGGTTACAAAAAAAAGAAGAAAAATGGGATACTTATCATCATTTTGTAAACAAATATTAGAATAATATACAATTAAAAGCATAATTACAATAGTTTAATACATTTTTTTTGTTACTATTAATTGTACAAATTACATATTATTCATTTAAAATGTGGCATGAAGCCAGAAAACAAGAGCGTAAAATTCGCGGCATGCTCGTGGATTATAGAAAAAGGGCTGAACGACGACAAGACTTTTATGAAAAAATTGTAAGTTTAATAACATTATATTTTTACATTTTACTTTATAACATTTTTGCGTAAATACATATTTCGTAAGAAAAGAAAAATAGAACTGTCATATTAAATATTGTGCTAATCAATTATTATTATTATAAAAATTTCTTTATTTTCTTTTTATTTTACAGAAAGCAGATCCAACGCAATTTATGCAAATACATGGTCGACGCTGTAAAATACACTTAGATCAAGCAATAGCAGCGGCCGGAGAAAGTCCAGCTATCATGCAAGTGATATTTCGCTCTGTTAATGGAGAGCTTATTCCTACATTTAGAAAATTGCAGATCATATATATTTATAAATTAAATAATTAATATCAACTTTTTGTTTTAATAGGATGCCTTGGCAGGGCCACAGCGATACTTTTATTGATAGATTTGATGTTCGTGCTCATTTAGATTACATTCCTGTATTACCAAAAGTAAAGGAACCTGAAGAATTAACTGCTGACGAGAGACAATGTAATTATGAGCGATATAGAATTCTGGCACAAAATGATTTTTTGGGTAAATTAACACAATTTCAATTGAATTTTGTCATAATCGCTATATTTATTTGATTAATTCGATTGCATTTAATAGGCATAACGGAGGATAAGTATTTGCATCAATTACATTTGGAAGAACAGTTTGGTGTAAACGCTCAGCAAATCGAAATTGAAAAGCCAAAAAAGAAAACTGGTGGTGTTGCTATTGGATATACATATGAAGAAGATAGTTCCACTGCTGATCCTATAACTGCTAATCCATTCAACCAATCTGCTCCAAATGATGCATCTGCAGTGATAGGCGGAAATAATATTCCCGCTATACCAGAGGATTCTGATTCCGACATTGATGTTGATGTTTCAATCGATATAAGCAAAATTGACACAGCGCAGGCCCATGAGTTAAATGGTTGTGGACGTCATTATGGCATGACTAGTAACGATTTTTACTCGTTTTTAACTAAGGATGCGGATGAAGCTGATGCTTTAAGAATGGCTAGAGAGGAGGAACAAGAAAAAATTATGCTTAGTGGACGAAAAAGTCGGCGAGAAAGACGTGCACAGCGTGAAAGACGTTTTGCTGGACGCCCAATTAGTCCGCCGAGCTATGCAGCAAAAGAAGAACCAACATCTTTGTTGGATAAAGAAAAAAATGACAGTGATTCTAGATCACCAACACCCGAAAACTCGGGAAAAGTAAGCAATATATTTGGGTATATCTCCTATCAATCAAATCAATACTATTACTAACACCAATTATATTTATATTTCTTTAGATAACATACATTACATCATTTGGTGGCGAAGACGAACTTTTACCCCATTCAAAAATATCAATCAATTTTAATAAACTTCAAAAGGGTTCAACATCCGGATCAACGGCATCAGTTTCTAGTACATATCCAACAACAATTGTTGGACAACCAGTATCCTATGCAGAAAAGGTTAAACAAAATCTAGATAAATTAAAACACTTAAACAATGTTCGGCCTCATTCGAAATCACCAAAGAAACCCTTGGCGTATCAGCGACGAAGTTATTCGAAGAGCACAAGTCGATCAAGAACCAGACGTTCATCATTTGATAGACGACGAAATTATGGCAGAAGTGATTCTCGGCATAGACGACATTATTCTCGATCGACCAGGTCTCATTCTAGAAGGCGACGATCACATCATTCGAGAAAGTCACACACTTCATCGGAATCATCTTCAACATCTTCAAGGAGACGAAGCAGAAGGCGTAATTCACCAGCCGTACAACGAAAACGGTTATCATCGTCTTCATTATCATCATCATCATCTTCTTCTACTTCACGTTCAAGGTCAAAACAAAGAGGCACCACAAAAACAAAAGCGAGGTCTTCTTCCATAAGTAGCAGTAAATCCAATTATTCCAAACCAATGAATAAAATATCAAGCACATCATCTTCATATATTCCACGTCCGATTTCTCCAATCCCTTCAGCGAAACTCTTTCAACAACCACCAACAGCTCTAATTGAAATTTTAGAAGAAGCAAAAATACCAGAGCCACAAATACCAATTAAGAAATACTACGGCCGAAAGCGAGATGGACAGAGTTCGTCCGAAGGCGAATTAAATCTTGATGAAGCTGATGAACCATTGGACACAACAAAGTAATTTTAGTTGAAATCCTCTTTATGTATTCGGATAACAGTCTATTTTATTCTTTTAGCTCTGACTGTTCCACTTCTCTGTTGGCGAAATGTCCTAACCTTGGTAAACAAGCAGCAACAATCCATACCAAAGTCAGTAAGAATAATTCATCAATCAATCCAACGCCATTTAAACAAATATTGGTCAAAATCGCATAGTATTTATTTCTACTTATTATTTAAATTTGATAAACTATTTAAAAAAAATTATCGTCTCTTCAACAAACAGAAAATATATTTCTAAAGAAAATAAGAAATATATTTTTATATACTTATTTGATTATCCAGGAATTGTTGTGATTGTCAATTTATAATTTTTAAATATTCAGTGTTTTTGGAAAATCGTTCGGTGGGTTGGGAGTGATAATTAAACATAAAAAGTATGATTAGTAATATTTATACTTAATGCAAGTATTAACTAATCATTATTCCTCGTTTTCAGCCAAAACTGCTTTCACCGCTAAATCGTATCAATGTTATATTTTACATAATTTTAAGTTAACTTTTACAGGTTTCCACCACTACCTCTACAAAAACTACAAAATCTTCATTTAATCCTCGTGATCGTCTAAAGCGAAAAATGCAGATTTTGTTAAATAAGCAATGTGAGTCTTTTATTATTTTTTGGACTTCACCTCATTGAGTTTTTAATATACAAAACGTTTACATTATTTTCATTGCGTATTTAGATAAAGCTGATAAATTAGCTGAAATTGAAAAAACTGAAAGACAAATTCAACAACAACAAGAACGTGAAGATGAAATGAGAGAATTGGCTTTACGTCTGCGTCGGAGGTAATATAATTTAATGCTATTAAACCTATTTAATTAACGATTAACGAATAAAATTTCTCATAGGCAACGAGAACTTCGTCATAAATATGGCACACCAACAAGTAGTCGTAGCGAAGAGGAATCAGAATTGAAAAGCTCCGGTGCTGATGATGATAATGAAAATGAATTTAAGCATCATAACACCACACAAAATAAAGATAATCAAAAGCATGAACATAAAACTCAAAGCATAAAAATATCTAAAAATGGATCAAGAAATGGATCAAGAAATCGATCAAAGAGTACATCCCCGACACGCTCACGTTCTAGGTCATCCTATACAGTGAGAAGAAGGAGCCGAGAATGTCAATCAAGGGATACACGAAAAAGAATACGAACGAAATCGCGTTCACATAGTAAAAGCCGGAGACAGTCTAGTCGTTCAGATGATTATCGACGTCGTCGTAGCAGAGATCGAAGATCTAATTCAAGAAATAAACGAAGTAATTCACGATCGGAAAGGTCAAGGAGATATGAACGATATAATAGCAGTTCGGCACGAAAATTAGTTGACTATTAATACACAGAAGTTTCCTTTATTTCGTATTTAATTCATTTATTTTTATATTTTATTTGAATTTTTTGATATTTTAACTAAACGTTTCATAATTTTCAATGTAATTTTTTTTTATTATAAAATCATTGAATTAAAATGGGTCAATAAGAGTAAATATATATATAATTAGCATGTCTTATAAAATTACTATTTTTTCTTTACTTTTTTTAAAATTTTAGATTTTTTGCGCTGATTACTAAATTAACGTATTACTGACA
Source organism: Catotricha subobsoleta (assembly GCA_011634745.2). Classification (NCBI taxonomy): domain Eukaryota; kingdom Metazoa; phylum Arthropoda; class Insecta; order Diptera; family Cecidomyiidae; genus Catotricha; species Catotricha subobsoleta. The sequence goes on from JAABKK020008023.1 coordinate 48,577, forward strand.
CGATATTCATGAAAAAAATGCATTAATAATAATTAATAAAGTTAAACTTACAAACTATATTTCTCATTTTTATTCGCGAGAAATTACGATTTCTACGGTAGAAATACCGATAAATAAAGTATTCATTTCTTGATAATTAACATACTTTATATGTATATTAGGGTGTCAATTTTTTGTATGAAAAAAAAAAAATTAAATTCGAATTTTCCAGATTACGGTTAATAGAAAAATCACATTTTGTCTGAAATGTTCGTATGTGAATTTTCATCCCTGTTTTCAAAGTCATGCACAAAATCGAAATGATTACAATTTTTTTTTTTTTTTAATGATGTTAAAGTGCTTAAAAAAATGTGAAGATCTGCAATAAAAAAAAAAAAAATCAAAAATCAAATTATCAAAACTTTGTCGATCTTGCGTATAAAAACACCTACAGGACTGAAAATTCACATACGAATATTTCAGAAAAAATGTGATTTTTCTATCAACCGTAATCTGGAAAATTTGAATGTTTAATTTTGCTTTATATAACAAAAATTTCAAATTCTGAAGAAAGAAATAGTAAAATAAGAACCGATAAGTAATAAACAATTTTCCAATTTTCTTATTTGATGTATCAGGTGTACTTTTTCCGTTTATTGTTGTATGTTCTAACAGGATAAAATATAATATTGAAATGTTTATTTTATAGGATATGTAATAGTATAGAAACGCAAGCACTTATGCTTATATTTTCTTCTGCTATATATTTTCATAAAATGTATTTGTGGTATAGGCACAAATCATTGTTAAAAGTCCTCGAGACGGTTCTTACTTACAACCCGGTTTTGAAGAATAATTTTTACGTCGAATATGTTTTTCTTTAAAAAAATTTGTTGTACTTAAACAATAAGTACAGCAGAAGTATTAAATGATTTATTTTTTTTTGGTTCTGGTTAATGAAAATTAGTTTTACAATCTATTTATTTTTGATTAACATAATTTTCTTTTTTAAATAAGTATTAGAGCGGTCCTTATTTTGCAAGTTTAATTTTTTTAAACGAATGTGCTTAAAATCATTTCACGTCATCTGAAAATGACACATTTGTATTTTGCAGTCGATCGGATCCCGAAAAATTCAAACGCACATTATATCATAGTATCTATTGATAATTATTAAGATTTACTAAATTAAAATTAATTTTATTAATTAATTTTATATCACATCGGTTTCAACAAGGTATCAAAGAAAAGAATCGGATGATAAATGGCATTGTACTTTTAAATATTCTGCTTACAAATTCATCTTATAAGATACAATTTAAAAATATACAAAATGATACATAAATAATAATGAACATACATTTATACTGAATAACAAATAGAAGGAATTATAATAAGCATATAACAGAAAAATATTAAATGAAATACTTACTTTCTCATTTCATATTAAATGCTATATTCAACAGTTTTGACATTGAATGCTCATCTATCAACCAACGACAAACATTTACTACATGTTTGCAAATATATACCATGTCATATTAATTTAATCAAATAAGTATACAAACTTCGTATAAAATAGACTGAGCAGAGCATGATATTACATTGAGAGGACATACCTGTAAATTCTTTAACTCTATAGCAACGGTAATAAAACGAAATAAAAAACAATAACGACCCTTTACTTTATAGCATAGAATATCCAACATTTCCCAACCCAACCCTTAAAAACATTATCATCCCCACATATATGTCCATAGCATTGCACAGCATACACGTATACCTGCAGTTTGCTACTCTCACATTCAATACTATTTTCAAATAATCCCCTTCTTCACAGGCTTTTCTCCAAATTTATGTTTATAACATTTTCTTTAGTAATATATGGCATACATACGAGGACAACATACAAACTAAAAGACATAACTAAGATTTGTTTTTTTTTTTTCTTATTGTACAAAGCTAGGATAAATATCTATATGAATTTCAGCTATAATAGCGATATTAAAGATGGGACTTAAGTTGTTGTTTCGATATGAATCTGACTAATAGAAAGAGAAAATAAATTTCTATACATTTGGGGATTATGAAAATAATAATAATACATAATAGATGGTCAGACATATGACGGCATTCAGTAGCACTATTTATTCATTTTTTTAATCAATTAAATATACGAATACATAATAAACAGATATACCTACGCATTAAATATCATGCTTAAACATATTCGTATTTATTATTAGCTAATAAAATAAATGAGTCAGCTGCATATCTTTTTTTAAGACTGAATTTCTCTTGCAATTGATGTTTAATTTTGCTTTAAAAAAAAATCACGTGATCAATCGGTGAATTTCTATGAAAGTTAGACCCTATTCAATTTAGTATCATATAATACTAAGGGCGGTATTCACAACATTTTGGTTTAGCGCACGTTTAATAAGCGATCGCTAAAGATATAACGGTTCGCTAATAAAGAAAAATATTCACGCACTTAGCGATCGCTAACACAGTGTGAATACATTTTTGTGTTAGCGAAGCGGTAATTTAACTTAACGAGAGCTTAGCGAACCGCTAAAAGAGATGAGAATACCGCCCTAAGTATTATATAATACTTGGTATCCACATAAATCGAAATAGATGGATCGCATGCTCATGTAATATTTGAAATGTTAACATATCCCTAATATGTTTTTAAACGTAAGAACAAGCTACGAATTAATTGGTACACGACTTTATTTTTGTTATAAATAAAAGAGGTGGCTATACCGCAAAAAAAAGGAAAAAATGGTGCAATACCACCCGAAAAACCAAAAACAGATAAAAAAAATTGATCCCAAAACAATATTTCTGCCAAAAAAAGATTCTGCATCTTTTGGTAAATCGATCATGAAAATCTGTCCAGCTAATCATGAGGTCCAGTGTTAAAAAAAATTAAGTAATTGGCAAACCAATACTTGATTTTATACAAAAATGAAATAATAAAATAAGTATTGGTTAACTTTTGCTCGTGGGACCCAATTTTAGTTTTTAATGCGTACTTTTTTTTGACCACTTTCATGTTTTGGTGTTAAAATATTTCGTCTTTGGTTCGTGGGATCGAATTCTGGTGTGGATTTTTTTTTCGTTTATTCCGAATTTGCATAAGATACATATAATTACATATATCTTATTTTGAAATATTTTTTTTTCATTTATAAATTTATTTTTATTTATCATTTGATGAAATTGTTATTGTTAACAAAAATGAAGTAGTAGTACCAATTTATAGGCAGCTTGTTTTTATGAAAATTTACTATCTATACCGTCTTTTATCAAATATTTATAAAAAAAAAAACAAAAATACTTATACATATACAAACATATGTGCATACAATCCATACATATTAGGGTCAGTTCATACAAATTATATAACATGCATTTACATTTACATTTTTTAAAGTGAAAAAAGAAATGGTACGTTTAAATTTCTTTAAACTAAATATGAAAATATTTTAGGAAATTGATAATTTTCTCTACATAAGAACTCGTGATAATGTGGTCAGCACAAAATTCATAATAATAAAAAAATATTGGATTGACTGATGAATTTTATTATTATTTTATTTGACTTTGACCTTCAATAAAGTCAAAGAAATAATAATAAAATATAAACACATATACATTAGGGTGGTCAAAAAGTTGAATACACCAGCTAATTTTGAAAATTTTTAGAAGCTGAGTTTATTTCACTACTATTTTAGAAATCTTTTTTAAAAAAGAATTCTGAAATCATTTCTAAACGCCATTTCTGGACTAAGTTTAAATGGTTTCAAAATATTTTGAGATGAATTCAGTCCGAATATGGCTTTTAGAAATGATTTCAGATTATTTTTTAAAAAAGGTTTCTAAAATGGTTTCAAGAACGGTTTCAGAAACCGTTTCTGAAACCATTTCGAAACCATATTTTCAAAGTGAAAAATCGAAAAATATAATGATTTGACAATAAGTATGGGATCGTTCGCTTATTACGTCACGCGTTTTTTTCATTTTTATACCCCCTCTTTCCCCTTGTTACAGCTCGTCACACGTTCTTACCCCCTCCCCCCGTGTGACGTCACAATATTGAAATTTTTTCTTCGATTTTCAAGAATATATAAATTTCAAATATAATAATTTTCACATTTGAATACAATGCAGAGCTGGGCCGGTCGACCGAAAATCCGAAAAAATGTATTCGGTGATTACCGGTCTCACACTTCTGGGAACCAAATTATAAGAGTGTTGTCTTTGGAATGTTCAGATTGGTTGTAGAGCTATTCAAGAGGAACAAGTTTACTGAATATGCCAAGACAATATCATAGAACTATTACCTCGTTCAAATTATCAGTATTATTAATATTATTCCAGATTTAGTTCATAATTTAATAATATGATGAGAAAAATTCGATAAAAAATTTATAAAATTTGTAATATCTAAAAATAAAATCAATTTGTACATATAAACTCACAAAAATTAAAAATATATTAATGTGACGTCACATTTTTTTGAACTCCCCCCCTCCCTTTGTCACAAAATGTCACACTTTTCTACACTCCCCCCACCCCTAACAGCGTGACATAATAAGCGAACGATCCCTATGTAGTAGTGAAATAAACTCAGCTTCTAAAAATCTTCAAAATTAGCTGGTGTATTCAACTTCTTAATTATCTTTGACCACCCTAATATACAAATAAATATTTCTGATTTAATAATTTGAGTAAATAATGATTATTTTTTTTTGAATTATATACAGTTATATAGAAGTGGTTAGTAGTAAAACAATTTTTTGAAACAAAAACCGCCAAGTCTAATATGCCTACAAATTTGAAAGCACTCTATTAATAATATTAATTGAATATTCTTATACTTTACTAAATTATATTTGCTAATACTGACACATGAAAAAAAAATGTACCCAATTCATAATTCTTTAATTCTGATCAAGCATTTGCTTAAAAAGGCCTTCAATACACGTGTATGTAACAATATATAAAAAAAAAAAATCGAAGTACAATTGTATTCATGCGTATGGTTAGGTTTTTTTTTGGGATATGGGTTAAATTGGTTAAATACAAAAAGTATTGTCACAGCAAAAAAGATATTCAATTTATATATGCACCAAAAAGTGATTAATACTACTTATAGTGGCTTTCTTTTGGTAATTTTTGTTTGCTCTTGATCTTGATCTGGATAAACATATTTACACACATAGCATTTATGTTCTAGTATGCGTATGTGTTTCATCACTGTCACAGGTTTCATACATACACTTGCAGTTTTGTTCTATCCAGAAAAACAAATGTCACTATCGAGAGCAAATACTGCAAAATCTTACACCTACTTACGAGTAAGCTAAATTCACATGTATTTTGGCATAATTCAACTAAAAACACTAACATAATATTACGAAATATATTGATGCCCTTTAAATTACAACAAACTTTTACATCCATATGAATTTAGCTATAGAGTATATCCAGATCAGTATCTAGAGCAATTTTGACAGTTTTCTCTTGATAATGACATTTGTTGCACAGTGGTGCCACATATGACCAACTCGTGACTAATACTAATTCATGGCCAAATGGTTAAATGTGGCACCACAATGACGACAGAGTGACCAATTCGTGACCAAGTGACGTCACCGTGACGTCATGACCTTTAGTCATTTTGTGTTCCTTGGGATTAAGGGGTATTTTTATAAAACGTTTACGCTGAAACTACAATGGCCGTGTTGAATTTCATAAATTTCATAAATGTCAATTTTTCATTGTATTTTTGTAAACATACACGCACACACACATAAAAACTACAAAAAAATACAAATGAATTTGACATTCATGAAATTTACAAAATTCAGCGCGGCCATTGTAGTTTGCATGTTACTTTATGATATTTTAACTAAAAATTGGTTGATGCTCTCAAAATATTTAGGTAACCCCCATGAATATTCCACAAATGATAACGAAATATCTGGTATAATTACCGAATTAACCCATACACGCAAACCATAAACAATTTTTTAAACATTTTTCATCGCACAAAATATTATTCTATGTATTAGAGCTCATAGATAAGATATAAATAATAATAAAATGTAGCAACTCTCTTACATAAATGTTACTAAAAAGACGACTTCGATAGAATCAAGTCTACTATAGGTTTTTTTACGATTATTTTATTTGACTATAGAGATACTAGTGATTCGCCTGAATAGTGAGTAAAATAAAAGACCTAATTTGATAATAAAATATTAATATTATAAAATAATAACAATTAATGTTACTTATTTATATGCAAGATATATATTGAAGATATATATTGAATAAATTAAATGACTGATTTATCTCCATTGCTTGTATACATTGGTATCAGCTTAATTGTGTACGCTTTTTACAAATGGATGGTTCATAACAATGACTACTTTAAGCATCGCGGAATTCCATTTAAGAAACCACAATATTTATTTGGGAATACAGCTGCTTTTTTTTTCAATAAAATTGGAGTAATTGAGTTTGTTACAAAAATTTATAAAGACTTTCCAAATGATAGGTAAAATATAATCTGTTGCAGTTATGAATGTTTTTTTTATTAATTATTTTGTTTTTGCAGAGTAAGTGGCATTTTTAATTTTATGACACCGGTTTACCTGTTTCGTGATCCAGAATTATTTAAACAAATTGGAATAAAAGACTTTGATTACTTTGAAGATCATAAATTCATTATTGATTCAGATGTTGATACATTAATGGGAAATACGGTGTTTAGTATGCGCGGTAAGAGGTGGCGAGATATGCGAGCAACGTTAAGTCCTGCTTTTACAGGAAGTAAAATGAGGCTTATGTTTCAGCTAATAAGAGATTGTGCAGTTGACGCATCAAATCACTTTTTACAAGAATCTAAGAATGGTGGACAGCTTATTGAGATGAGAGACTTTTTTTCACGATATGCTAACGACGTTATAGCTTCATGTGCTTTTGGGCTAAAAATAAACTCATTGACAGATAAGAATAATGAATTTTATGTTACCGGTAAAAAGTGCTTAGATTTAACAACATTTAAGTCGGTTGTAAAGTTTTTGATACAACGAACTATGCCATGGTTACTAAAACTATTTGGAATTGAATTTCTAGATATAAATATTCATAATTTTTTTTCGGATATGGTATTAAAAAATATGAAAGACAGAAGAACAAAAGGGATTGTTCGACCGGATATGATTGACATTTTAATGCGTTCTAAAAGTGGCAACTTAAGTTATCAGGAAGACCAACAAAATTCAAGTGAAGGTTTTGCAACTGTTGCGGAATCTAATGTTGGCAAGACTAAAGTTAATCGAAATTGGACCGATAAGGAAATGATATCGCAATGTTTCGTTTTTTTCTTGGCCGGCTTTGATACAACTACTGCAGCATTAGTGTCTACAGCTTATGAGCTTGCTATTAATCCAGATATTCAAAAAAATCTTATTCAAGAGATCGATGATACTAGAAGTTCATTGGATGGCAGAGATATTACATATGATGATATTCAGAAAATGAAGTATATAGATATGGTTATTACTGAAGTATTAAGAATGCATCCACCAGTCTCTTTTATTGATCGCGTTTGTACTAAAGATTATATCCTTAAAGATGGCGAAAAGTTAGATCTAAAAATTGAAAAAGGAACTCTTATATGGATACCAGTTTATGGTTTTCACCATAATCCAGAGTACTATCCAAATCCAGAGCGTTTTGATCCAGAACGTTTTAGCGATGAAAATAAAAGTAAAATAAACCCATCACATTATGTTCCCTTTGGTACTGGACCAAGAAATTGCATTGGATCACGTTTAGCACTTATGGAAGTGAAAGCTATTTTATATTTTATGTTACAAAGTTTTACGCTGGAAATCACATCTGAAACACAAATCCCAATGAAGTTGAAATCGTCTCCATTTGGTGTGTATCCCGAAAAAGGTTTACATTTAGAATTGAGGCCACGAAATATTTCTACACCATAGATTCGGTTCAATGATTAATTCATATTATAAGTACCTATAAAACGTTATCACATGTAACAAAATATCTTTTCAATGTTTTAGCAGATGAGAATTAAAGAATAAAACACTTAGAAAATTTGGTAGACAGCTAACAAATGCTATATAAGTATGAACGATATCTAAAATATTGGTATTGGTCACATAAAATGTATTGCTAAATAAAAAGTGCAAATTAATTCTTTAATTAATTCTGAATTGCATATTTTTAAAAATAAACATACAAAAACCTAAATAATTATATTTGCGTTATTATTAACAATTATATACTATAACTACATTTATTTTTTATTGTTCATTATATTCAGCTTTGTAATAGATATGAAAAATGATAGAATTCTGTTTTATTTTAAGCTTTGTACTGCACTATTACCAGATGACGCATTGCTTATAAAAACACTTTTTTTGAAAATTGTGCGCCAAATCTTTAAATATTTAGTAAAATAAGTAAAGTGCATTAGGAAGAATTTATGACTGTAGTCAATATTTTAACTTCAATTTACAAGTTGAATGGGGCAATTTACAGAATAAGGACTTTTAATCACCGCGAACTAATGCGCTTCCAACTGAACTGTTCTGGCTGGTCAATGATCTTATATAGAATAACGGACGTCAAGCCTTAAATTCTAGAGCAGAACAATAATTTAAAAAAAAATGCCGCAACTCGGGATTGAACCGAGGACATTTAGATCTTCAGTCTAACGCTCTCCCAACTGAGCTATTGCGGCGAGTAATTGATCTTATATGAAATATTGAACGTCAGCCCTTAAAACTGATGGCAAAATAATAATAAAAAAAAATGCCGCAACTCGGGATTGAACCGAGGACATTTAGATCTTCAGTCTAACGCTCTCCCAACTGAGCTAT
>JAABKK020008024.1:0-24731 GCA_011634745.2 Catotricha subobsoleta
AATAAAAATTCGGCTCCCAAAATACACGAGCTAAAAGGTGTATCTTCATATACCTGCAAGGGATTTTCATAATTTTGTACCGAGAAAAATCGGTTACCGTAAACCGCCTTTTAAGTATAGAACACTCTTAAGTAGAATTTACTCCACATTTACCTTGAATAACCGCGTCAATATTAAAACATTAAAAGTAACATATAACACATTGAACTATAATGTAATTTTGTGTACGTGATATTTTCTGATTTTATAAACCAAATTTATTTGCTCAATTATTGAAATAAATAAACTTAAAAAAAAAATTATGTCTTTCGAAACATAAATTTGCATATTTCATGAATTAAAATGGAAAATAATTTAAATAATGGTACCTTTTTGGCTCCAAATTTTGCTTGTTTAATAAACATTTCGTTATATTTCTTTTTTTTTGTGTGTGTAGGATTAGGCATTAATTTAAAGTTTATCCAAAGTTTTATTTATTTATTTTTTTTTTCTGATTATTTTTCATTTGAATTGATGGGTTGGGTATTGGGTTGTACACATTCGTTTTGTCTCTTCTCTAATAATACCTATAATTGAATTTTAAAAGTCTGCATTTAAATTTTAAAAATGGATAATTCTCCCTTCGAAATATTTTATTGAAATAAGTATCCGAATGGCCTCAAGGATCATGTAAAATATGTAGAGAAAAATTCAGTTTGAGCATGCATGTAAATATCGCCTTATATTAATTACTAGTTTTAAGTTCAATACGTTAAATAATAATAATAATATGCTGTTCAAGTTCAATATGCAGCGAATGAATAAAGCCAAATATAAAAATTTGTTAATATGAATTGTACGCAAAATACGTCTTTATCTATGGCCAGGCCAGGCATTAATACTGAAAATATATTCTATAGAACTTTTGTTTATTCTTCATTTTCTCTTCTTAGTTCTTTGTATGGAGAAATACTGATAGAGGTTGTAGTGCATTGCATTACATTATATATTATTAGGTATTATAATAATAATAATAATAAAAAAAAGAAAACATGTCTACATTGCACCATGCATAGACTCAAGAGTCGTAACACTAAATAAGGTATAGGAAATATAAACACTGCACGATGAATATATTATTTTATTAAGGGCCATAAAGCTTTATTCAGTTCAATGATCGTTCTAGAGTCTTTTATTACAGCCTTTTTGTTGTTGGTTTATTCTCTTCTTTCATTTGACTGTACTGTGGTTTTGTATAATATCGAATATATCACAAAGTTTGTGTATTGTTTTCTTCATTTTTTTTTTATGATTATAATGTATTATTTCTTGACTCTATTTGTAATGTCCTAGTCCAACCCAGCATGATTGTCGCTTATTTAAAAAAAAAAAAATTAAAAAACAAAATGTCATAAAATGTCATTGTTTGTTTAATCTTGAGACTTAGACTTTATGGCTACGGAAACGATCTACAATTACAATCTATGTTTCGGGGATATAATAGAATCTTTTTGGAGAATGAATATTTTTAATACTTTTTTTTTTCTTTTGATGAAATGTGAATCTGTGGCCAGAGTTATCAAAATTATTGCATAGAAGACGATGTCACGTGCGACTTTGATTTCATCGTCATCAACTCGTAGGTACTTTTATTTTCAAATATCAATTTCCATATAAACGTAAAGACAACAATTAATTTTCTATTAACTTCTTCTCTTGATTTATTAACGATTCGAATATAATTGAAAAATCGTGATCGTTATATTGCATTTATGCACAGCGAAACGTTTGTGTCATGCGCGATTTTATGATATAATAATTTCAGAAATAATCATAAATAATAATCGCATATAATTTTATTTTCTATCTATCTATCTTCATGCTAATTTTCATTTAATCAAAATCATTAAATTTGCTGTTATTTTTTCTCTATAAAACAGCAAAGTTCAAGTTGGAATAATTTGAATAGATTATATTTATGGCTGAAGGATTTCTATATAAATTAAACAAAGGTTTTCATCTTTTCAAGTTTGGTTTCTAAGCGTTAATGCAGATACGTATTTCTGATCAAACTAAAAAAAAATCCTTCCTTATTCTGTACCTTATAAAATTTTAATAGTTAATATCAACAGTGGTCCCATACTCACAGCAAAAAAAATAAAAAATAAATATCTCACTTCTTTTACAGCAGTTGGCTGTCGTTTACCATTTTCAATAAAAGTTATTATCGTGCATTAAACGATAAAAATCGTGATGTTTCATTTATTCGTTGTAATATTTCGATCCAACTTAAAATGAAACCCCAACCATAAACCGTCAATACATACCGACATATCGCAATACTTATCATAAATTTGAACGAACAAATTTATTATCACTCCAATTATGCTAAATTTATAAAATTTTATATAAAAATTGCAATGCTTCGACTGTAACTTACGGTTCATGTATATCGATCATTTAAATGATAATTGTCCTCTTAAAATATATTATTCTTTTTTTTTATATTTTATTATTTCGATACACCGCGAATATTTTGCTTAAAAATACTATGCGTGCTCATAAATTGTCTGTCTAAATGTTGTTAATGTATTATTGGCACACACAAAATCACTATGCCATTACTCACTTAGTTTATAAATAATAATCTTTTGTGAGAAGGCTCATAATTACATATTTTGATTTCCATTTTGCTGAGAAATATATTTCGAAAGTGAAATAAATAGGAGGCTTTTCACAATGAACATAAAGTTCAATCTGGAAATCATCCATACCTTATAAAGCACACATGTTTCAAAACAGTTAATAGTTTATGTGCTGTGCACATATCCACAATCCACAATAGCAAATAGATTTGAACGCAAACAAAAAAAACAAACTATATTCGAATGTTGAAAGTTGAACATATGGCCAACATACATATCTTTGTGCTCATCTCTAAAAATGCAAAAGCATAACCTACCTAAACTATACCTAATATTTCAATATTTAATCCTCCGTCCGGAAATTGTTGTTGCTACACACATTCGTCAACACCAGACTTATATTTTATTTTATTTTTATTTTTGATTTTAACATAAAAAGAAACGATGTCTCTATGAAATGTGAATTTTCTATGTTGTCGTTGAAAAAGAGTTAATTAACAAGAAATCTATAAACCATTAATAGAAATGCTGTTATGTGGGAGCAGATGATATAAAGGCGCCTCCTCAATTTTCATTCTTATTCAATTTCATATTTATTTTATACTCATTATAATCTGTTATATATTCTGCTATAGATCCGATATGCGATATAATAGTCAACATAGTTTATAAGGTTTCTGCTGTAAAATTTCTATACCTACCTCAAAATAGTTAAAACACATGGTCACATAGAATAAATTTTTAATATAGAATCAACATATCTGTGCTATGAATTGTTTGATCGTTAAAATATTAAACAACACAATAAATAGATAAACACATTCGAGGCACTGAGATAAACTATATTAAATAAAATTTATGATGAACACGCGATTTCTTCATTTTGTTTGCTATAATACTTAGCATTGTATCTGTATATATGTTTTATTTAAATAAGAATCGTTTTTTTTTTGCTTTATCTTTTATTCAATTATTATGATTGGAAAATTCTTGCAAATGATTTTAAGATATATTCAAAAAAAAAATGTATATAAAAATATATCTATTCAGATTTATACTTAAAAATCTATTGCTTTTAAATCAATTTTGTTATTTTAAATAAATCTCATTGATTCTCACAATTTTCTATTGTCTAATCGATTTATTTAGAAATATTCATAAATAAATTTATTAGTTTGTATAATTATACGCTTAGCGAAGAATATAAATAAATATTTTAGATTGAAAATTATAATATTTGCTGGTTGTCTTGAAATAGTTTATTTTTTAAATAAGTAATTTTAATCCAATACATATTTTGAAATTTTATTCTTAATATCTACAAATTGAGTTAACTATATATGGCTTTGTTTTTTATAATAAATAATGTGACACTTACAGAGTTCCGACCCAATTAACAAAATTTCTCGACACGCCTTAAAAAATATTACAAATATTTTTTTTTATGATGAATTCTAATTACTGAGCAAATAGGAGATGCGATTTGGGTTTCTGATCAAAATCTCATATATCGCCAGATTAACTTTATAAATGGTTATCCTGTATTTGAGTTGAATTGCAATAAACAACAAAGTTATTAAGGTCGCATTTATTGCAAGCCAATTCGAATGAGAGTTAACCATTAATCCGACGATATCAGATTTTCTATTTTGAGAAAAACGGAAATGAATTATGGAATGTGAAGCTTAGCTGCACTAGAGAGATAATGATTTTAATGAAATTTTAACCAAACAGAACCATTTTAAAGTCATTAAATCCTAGTAATTTAGTAATTATCAATCCAGTGGAACATAAGGTTATGGACATTTCTATTCTTCTTTTTTTTTTTTTTCGACCAAACCGTATTCTAACAGCATTTAAAGTACGCCCTTTCCATAGTATCTATTTTATACAAATTAAATTTAAATATTTGAAAATGTGTGGTTGAAATTATAAAAGCAAATAAAACCATTAAATCAACTAAATTCCAATTCCAATAATCGAAAAGGAAGTAACTACACACAAAAAAAATGTTTTTATTTCAGGTTTGTATGCTAATAATATTCTTATCCGCTTCAAAGTACATGTAATTTATCTAATAGAATGGCCGACACAGTCAAAATTCGGCACTATCTCATCTCATTTATTACCACTGTTTCTAAAGTCACGGAAACCACTTTTAATTTTTGACTAATATTTATGGTTGATATTTATTTACAATGTTGTGTGGACACTTAATGTAAAGGTGCTACTTGAAAAAAAAAAAAATTTTTGCATTTATTTTACTTTTTTCTTTTTCGATTTGCAAAATAAATTTTATTTATTTTAACGTTGTGAGTACAAATTGTGTAGCCGATCTTTTTATTGAACGTGTATTTAACATACATTTGCACAGATCAATTTTAATCACATCATTTTTTATCCTCTGTTTTGTTTTTGTTTTCTTTTCTTCTTCTTTTTTTTTTAATTTGATGATTTGATGGCGACGACAACTATTTTTTGGGCCAGTCCAATATCAAAAGTAAAATTTAATAATAATTTACAATTGTGAAATAAATGTTAAATGATTCTTTGGTGGGCGCTTTTATTGTAATATAAATATTTAACTAATAGGTGAGGTTTGCATATTTGAACACCATCAAAGTTTAATTTATAATATATTTTTGTGAATATAAAATAAAATCGAAAAATCACATAAAATTTTCGACATTCTTGCGGTTTTTGTCAAAATTGTATTTATAATAAATATGATTTTTTTTTAGCGCTTGAGAATGTGTTTTTTTTTCGTCTATATTTAAGTTCAATGTTTCCAAGTAATTTGAATGATGTAAGATTAAGTAGGTACATAATGATGGGGGGGATTAAGACATTATTTTTTTTATTATTTTATAGTTTAATGTTTCACATGATTATATATTGGTTGTTTAAAATGTATGTCCATTTATTTAACTTCGTTTATTTTTATGTTATTTAATTACTGAAATCAAAAAAAAAAAAAAAATATTGAATAAAATATTTCCAATAACATCATTTAAAATACAAGTGGTGTGAATTGAATTTATTAACGTATTTCCTAGTCTAAATTTGGAAACTACCATTTATTTTAATAATAGTAACAGTCACTTTTTTTTTTACCATATTGATGTCAAACCAACTCATAAACTGAATAAATAAAATATTTTCTATGCATTTTCTCATAATTTAAAAAAAATAAAATACCTTTATGGTCTTTTTTATCCATCTAGAAATCCGTCTAACGCATCCATTAATAAATTTTTATGATCATTTTACGATGACAAAACCACCTAACTAAATTTTTAAAAATTAGTTTTTTGCATCTTCTCATTAAATTGAAAATCTGACATGAAAAATGAAATATTTTAATTGGAATTTTTTTTTAAAATTAATGTCACAAAAATAATAAATGTATATTTTGTCTAATTAAAGTCCCAGCGATATTTTATTACAAACATCTATTTTTTTTATCTCATTTTTGTTATTGCTATAAAATTTTGCGAGAGAATTGTGTGATTGGTGATATTGCTAGTTAAAACGATAATTTTATAATAAAATATCTCTGTGGCTTTGGCAAAATATATACAAATATATATTTACAAGACGACCATAAATGTGCACACATTTTTATACTATTTTAATAATGGTAAACGTTTTAAAATATTGCTATCAATAAATTTTTTAAATTCATGTCTTTATTTACATATTGCCGATATTAAAAATCAAAAGAAAAAATATTATCATAGGTTCGCACACAAATTCATATGGGACGCTGTGGTATGGACCCCAGACACACAACCAAATAATATATCGAAACGAATTAAATTTTATGAATAGAATTCCATCGGAAGCAACAGCAGCAGTCCATTTGAAAAATGAATATCATTTTGTTCATTCCAATAAACATTATATGCGATTGCAATATCATTTATAACAAGCGAATATTGTTTGGTTATATGGGCTGCTGCTGGGTTTTGTATTACCGATTGCATTCAACTATTGTAAATATTATGGCATAATATTCTCTGCTACTTGATAATATAAATCAAAGCATTTCTTTCAAGTCGATTTATGTGTGTGCTGTACCACCTTATTTGTTACCTATATCGTTTCAGAATTTTATTTGCATGGAAAAGATACACATAATAGATATTATTTGATTGTTTAGTTCATTAGAATTTGTTAAAATAATTTTATATTATGTTTGTGGTATTCATACTTGCAAATAAGTGTTTTTATGTTAGGATGTGGCTTGTATTTAAATACAAAACCATAAGTTCAATAAATTTTTAAACTTATTTGCTTTGTACAAGTTTTTTCTATTTTGTTTTTTAATTACATTTTTCTTTTATATTCTTTTGAAAGATAAAGTATTTTGAATCTATATTAAATTTGATTAAAATTATAATATATTATCATATTTTCATGTAAATAGTAATTCAGAGTGTGCGTCTTGTTCTTCAAGTTGCATAATTGTCTCAAAACATTTATAATATAAGTCAAAAGAAGATTGGATTAAATATTCATAATAAAATTACTATATGTATTATTTGTCTGAATTATAGAGAATGTTTCCGCTTCTTTGCAAAAGTAATTTGTAATAGTTCAAAAATTAATAGGAACTGAGTAATTGGTCATTAATTCCGTATGAAAATAAACGTCAAAATTAGCATTATATAGCATACATTTCAATACTCGACATGTATTTTCATATGGGATGAAAGAAAGTGTCTGTATTTAACTGTTGAATATTCATTCGATGTCTTTTTATTCGAATAATTGACATGGTTTTTAAAACATTTCACTACAAATGAAGAGATTAAAAACATATTCATTTCATTAACACATATATACAATATACATATCAAAAATGTTTTTACACCGTAGTTAAATGACAAATCTAAAACATGAAAAAAAAAAAAAAAACCATTTTTGTCTGGTTTATTATACATACATAATACATTAAATCTTAATTCACAATATTATATATAAAAAAAACTTATTAAATATATTATTTCAAACTACCTTTTCGCATACATGAAAAGCATAGAGAAATAAAAATATGTAACTTTTAAATCAATATACTCAATATTTTATACTGACACAACACATCGATTGAATGCATACATTACATTTACATTACACAGGACAGGTACTTACTTATATGGAAGTAGTCCGCCCATCTTTGTGTTCTCATTTTTAAATAACTAAAAAAGTAAATAAATATAAATATAAATGTAGAAATAATATACTCTCTCTGTTAAAGCGTACAGCAAACAGTTTATATTAATATCACGTTGCAATGAGTTCCAGATATATATTTACATTTATTTCTAGTTTTTTAAATATTTTTCAATCGAAGAAAGAAAAGGCAAATAACTTAAAAATTAATTTCATTTTATATATTATTTATCATAAAAAATGGTTTAAATAAGGAGACAAAATTGAATGCACAATATTTTAATATAATTTTATGATTGTAAGATGATAATTCTAATTTATTGTGCATTACATGATTTCAGTTTAGCTATGGATGTGGTGTGGGGCTATAATTTTTTAATCAATTTGATGATGTAAGAAAAGAAAATTATCCAAATCTCTTTAGCTTTCGGAATACCTACATATAATTTTTTTTTCTGTGACCGGTAATGGGATTATTATCGTTTTTCTTATGTGATGTGCGACAATTTTTAGTCATTCTCTTTTGTTAGGCATTTTATATTCATTATGTATGTTTTAACACCACAACCAAACGTTTTCGAATCAGAATAGCTTTATCATAATAAATTTCAAGAAAATAATTTCGATCTGACGCGACCACAGAAAAATTGAAAAAAATAAATAAATAAAATTATTTTTGTATTTAAGAGAAGAAAATAAAAGATGAGAAGAGTAAAAAAAGCCATCCAACATAATCATTGCGGTTTAATTTAATGAAAATAATAAATATATAATCAACGTTGTGGGTCCAAGACCATATCCTACTTTTATTAAATTTATTATATATTAAAAACACACGAGGAATTGTGAGGTCCAATTGTTGTATACCTTGTCTGCAATATGATCGCCTTTTATTGAGATTTGAGGTGAGACACTTACGATATTTTATAATAATATAAAACATGACTGAAATATTTTATGAAAAATAATCAATTTTACGCCATTGCAACACAGTGTAAATGATATATCATTTTTTTTTTTTATTAAATACTAAATTTGAATACAATTATGAATGCTCAACGTCTTGCATGGAGCTAATTTAACTGTACCTACAATAAAATTTAATTTGTTTGTTTCAAGTCTTGGTAATAAGATTGAGAAGGAAGTTCTTGTCATAAAAAAATACGACAAGCACTTCCTCAGGCAAATAGTATCCGGTGACGCATTACTCTTCGTGTGACACCCAATTATTATACAATATCAGATTGATTCCACGTTTTAGATCAATCCATCAATAGAACTAATTAAAAAATATTTCTTTTTGCAGGCAAACGTTGTAAACCTCACTTTTCGATGAGGAATATTAATGCCAGAAATATATAAATTCTCTCTACAAAAACCACTATAATAAAAAAATTATTGAATTCATGTGTGTTTGATTTGTGCTTTAATCAAATTATTAACCATTTATTCATTAAAAGCAACAGAAATTATAATATATAAACAATAGGCCAAACCTTAAAAATTGTAAAACAAATATCACTGAACGAACACTCAATTTAAGAGTAATATTAATAATGAAAATCGTTAAACGTCTCTTTCTATTAAGCAAATATAATACACGCGCCATATGTTAATATTAATAAAACAATATCTCTTTTTTTTTTAAATGTTGACAATGAGTACTTTACGTTATATTAAAAATTAAAAAATTTAAAGTACAGTTCATTCATAGTCTGTATCATTTAAATAATGGAAATATCTAATTTTGTGCTAATAATAATAGTATGTACTCGTAATAATAATTGACTTACAGTTAATAGAGTTTCAACTGAACGTGAGAGGTATTTAATTTCGGTTGATGAATGTGAATTATGGCATGATCTGGATGGATGAATGGATAGATGAATGGAAAGGGGTTGAATGGGGCTAACCACTCAGTATTCAGGTCTCAGAGCATTATATATGCATCCCTAGGTATGTGTAGTACGGTACATGGATATTTCGCCACACAATACAGAAACACAGCCTGATGATCCCGCCTTTTTAGGTAGTCAACGTACCCGGTTATATTTTTGAACAGCAGAAAATTCTATCTTTGGTATCATAATGAGAAATTTACTAACTGATTTACGTTCATGGTCAATGCACAGCTCATAAAAACCCAAAATGAGTTTACCGATTGACAAGTGGAAAAATGTTAATCATGTCGTTACATATTACACATACCTAGTTTGTATAGTGTGCCTGTAGTCATAACTACACCTATCTAACAATCTTACGTGTACATGGAACCGATGGCTTATTATAATGGTGCCCTTCCGAAACACCCCCATAGAGAATTCCGTATGTTAGAAATGGCTTCAATTGTGTTTCCCAGTAAATAAATAAATATTGCTTAGAAAAAACGCCTGAACCATTTTTATGGTTGACCTGATCGGGTCTCGATCCCTGCCAACAACTCTACCCCTGACATGATGTAATGAAAAATGTAATTATAGAAGTAAATTAAAAGAATATTAAAAAAAATAAGCAGAGACAAGAAGTAAATTAATAAATAATTAATGAAATCACTACTCATTATCTTAAATAGATCACATTTTTTTAATCGTAAATATTCCACATAAAAAAATGATCGGCAGAATAAATATAATTGATCACCTCAAAAACTAAATAAATTACTTAAAATAATGAAAGCGATCATGTAAAATGATTACCGCCTCAAAATTGTTCTCGTTTAATGGGGAGAAATATGCTGTTTTAGATTGTGACATAGGCTATTCCATTTTTGATGAGAAAATATAGATCTTAATGAACATATACTAAAGTTTATTTTCCCATAAAAATCGAATGGTTTATACGGCACTCTAAAGCTGAACCGACGAAGTATTTAGCATTTATTTTTCAATCTCTCTTCTAGAGGAAGGCAGGTTTCTGAGAAAACTGTATATTCAAAAAGTATTAGGCAATTGGGTTATTGTCAGTGTGGGAGGAAACACTCTGAATATATTTATTATGAACACAATAAATAAATAAATAAATAAAATATCCATATTAATAATTTCATATTTATTATTTTACATCATAAAACATCGTATTTTAATAAACGGGTTGTTTTCGTTTCTTTTTTCTTTGTCATGAATGAATGTTGTTTAAAATCATTAAAAAATCGCATAAACATTTTATTTTCATTAATATTTCTTATGATATTCAAGAATATCATATTTATTATATTTTTAATATATTAAAAATATTATAACTAATCTGACGAAATACTTATTATGAATATTAATAGATTAGTTTTCTTGTACATTAAATATATTCATAAAATCACATTCTTTGGTTATTTAAAGAATATTAATTGCTATTTTCTATAAAAATAAGAATAATCTTTCAATTGTAATTATTATTATTGAACACATTGTACTACTATTCTAAACCTTGAATAAAAGAATATTGAAAGATAAATTACAATGGATGTACTTTCAATATTGAATTCTTTCATCATATTTCTTTTCAATTTAAAATTTAAAGACTCTTAACCGAATTTTATTCTAAAGGTCAATCTTAAAAATTCAAAAGTCATGTAACGTAACTGAAACAAGTAAATTAAAATAATGATTACTCATTGTTTAACATTAGTTCAATATTGCCATTATAAATGATATCAACAGAATATTTGGAAAATCAATACCAAATTAAGATTTATTTTAAATCTTCATTTTTATGTGCTATCGTATTGAGGACGTAAATTTCGTGTTTTAAGTCTTAAACTTATACATATTAAGAAACTGTACTTAAATTATGCTCAGTACGAGATACAGCTGAAAAGCAAAAAGTATTTTGTGTTCATTTATTGAATTGGTTATCCGTTAAGGGGATTTTTTTTAATTATTTATTTCAATCGTTAATGATCACAAGTCTATGGCACTGTTCTATTAACTGAAAGCTTCGATTCCATTATTAGTCTTTCTATCTGATGGCTTTTGAGTTTTCTACCTGGTGATTTTATAAACTAACATATCTAGAATTTCTGGCATATAATGTACTTAGGATATCAACAATTTTAATGGATATAGTAATTGCAAATAATTAGAACAAAAAAAATTGAGCAAAATAAAAACAAAACATAATAACATATTTTTTTTTGGCATTTGTTAATTTATGACTTGGCTATTTTTGATATAACAAAACAAGCTGATACTTACACTAAAAACACACACGCTAATTTAAATATCGTTATCGTTTGTATATAACTCAAAATTATGGTGTTGTTTATCTTTATTAGTCGGTTATTATAGCAGCATCTACCTACTTAAATACCATATTTATTTATTTTTGGTTTGTATTCCAAGTTATTATTAACTATTATATTATTAAAATTGGTGAAAAAAAATATAGACATTTTCCCAGACATGCGACACTGGCGTCAATAAAATACTTACCTCCGTATTATAAATAATATCTAAAACGACAAATTGTATTTTGTAATATTAAATCTTTGGCGCTATTAAACATTACATATTTTAAGTGACACTAACAGTAACAGGTATCACTTACCTGAGCATATCGAATACCTAATAGGTTAAAGAGGAAAATAAATTATGCAATCGAAAAGTTATTATCAACACATACACCGATATAATTGGTAAGTGGCCATTTAATATAGAAATAGAATGCTGGTAGTTGGTACCTGTTCAATGTTCGATCATTTATAAAAAAAAAAGAAGAAAAAAAAGTTAAAATGCATTATTATTTTTTATGGAATAATTTTCAAATAATTTATTATATCCATAATAATTTATCTACTTTTTATATAAGACGAATACGAAATAGTAAACTGAAGTCTCTTACACATTCACATACAAGCCGTACAATTATTAAAAGCGTCTTAACAAGTTTTAACCACACAGTCGTCTTGCTCAGCTGAAATATCGGTAAAATATATTTCTATGTCTAATATTTCATACCAAAAATTAATCGATAACAATTTAATATACAATTAATATTAAATTAAAATATGTGTCATGTGCTATTGATAATAATAGTTACGTTAATCAGCATCTGAAACTATGGGATTTTATTGTTGAGTAGAGGCGGGTTCAGTAAACGGCGTTGGTTGAAAATTTGAACGGAGTCTATTTATAATTTTTTTTTTTTTTAAATTTTATTTTAATTTTGTTGCTGAGTAATTACATTTTAAAATTTTAATGATTTATTTTAAATTATTTTTTTTTATTTGAGTGGAATTAATATATTGTTTTATGTTCTTTATACTTTTAAGAAGCCAGAGTAATAAATTTTACAATAAAACTATTGAGAAGTTTATTGGTTCTGATAAATGATTTTGTTTCCCGTTGTTTTTTTTTTTTGTTTTAAACAGTTTAGAATATTTCCAATACTTATTGAAATGTATCTGATAAATATTCACCATGCGAAAACATAAATATTAAAAAAAAAAAAAAAACAGAGAGTATACCTGTAGCTTCCGTTAGTCATTTAACACTTCGGACATATCCGTTTTGTTTAAAAGTTATTTTACTACTTTGATTACCTATGTTTTTTTTATTTGAAGAGGTGCATTTCCGCAATACTGATTATGCAATTTAGCTAGTGGTGCAGGAAGGGATATTTATTATATGTACATACTTATATAATGTTTTCATATTATTCCTTTGGTTCAAATTTTAAAAGGTGGATGTTACCAAAAAAAAAAACGGAGTTATTGCCACTTCGCATGTTCAAATTACTCGAGCTCTTGTCAAATTTGCAACCATTGATCATTGAAGTGAGTGATCATTTGGCGATTACTAAAACTAACCAAAAATTTCTCAATGTGTTTGAATTTCCGCATTTAAAATTTAAAATATTTTTGTAGAATAGAAAAATTATATTTCCTTTTTTTTAAAAAAAACAAAATCCCTTGTCTCACTTAAATAAAACTCCTAAATGTATACAAACAGCTTATTTTATTAAGGAAATATTAACCCTGTGTACAACGAAGTAAAAAAAACCAACATATTTTTTTTCAGGGTACTCAAATCATAAACTTTATTACATTTGTAAAAACCATTAAAAATACACTTTAAATCAAAATAATAAACATCACAGCTTTACAATATATAAAAAAAAACACAACAATATTTAACATTTATGAAACGCTACAACCAAAAAATAAAATAAATTTCGTCCAAAAGTAATAAAGTTTTACGATAACTACAACTTATGCTGGCGCGCACAATTTTAATAAAACAAAAACTAAAATACATAATAAGAATCATTCGATAAATTTCATACGTTTTAAAATGTGTTTGTTTGCATTTTTAAAAAACAATAAATCGTGATAAATCTGCTGTAGCTGAAAATACTGTGTGCCCATTTCGAATTAAATTATGCTATGGGCAATGTATTTATTAAATGTGAAAATATTCGAAAACGATGGCGCAAATTTTTATTTAAAAAATAAAAAAAAAAATAATAATAATTCAAATTGTGTGCTGTGCATATTTAAAGATGTAATTTATAACAATTTTAATTACTGCTGCAATTTAAAGGTAGTTTTATTTACAAAAAAAATGCAATCAAAGAATGAAAAATGAAATAAGACGCCAAAGATTCATTTTAATGAAAACAAAACATTTCTTTAATTAAATTATCACGGAATTTTAAAGAGAAATGAATGTGGTTATAAAAGTCGCTCGATTGTATATTTTATTGAAATGTTATTAGACTTTATTATATTTAGCATGTTCTTATTTACAGAATTTTATATTTAGACACAAGAAAACGAGAAAGAAACGTGGAGCCTTTAAATTGCAACAAATCAGTTCGATTTGGCGATAAGCATAAATAACGCATGATTTATTTGACTAAAGTCAGATAAAAGTTTTGCAAAATTTTACAAAATTTTATTGATATAATTTTCAATGGAAAATATATATATTTATTTATATATAAAAAAAAAACTCTGTCATGCTCCACTAACTTACTTAATTTCTAATAATTAAGTTACGAAGATATTACACGTTACTGTTGACAGATGTTATTATTCGATTTAGCAGCATAACCGATTACTATTAAAAAGCCAACAAAACTCCCATCAATTAAATGATCTTAAATTTCAATTTCATGTATTCATTAAATCTATAAAGTTACATGATTTTAGTACATTTAATTGGTTCTTAAAAAATATGAACATTTTTAATTTTTTTTTTTTTGTAAATATGATTTTCCCATATAGTTAATGCATATTGATGATATTGATTGGCGTAAAAATTTCATATACAGAGAAAAAATTACTAATTATATCGTGTAACAGAAACAATAATTGGTTATTTATTATATGACAAACGGTATACTCTATAAAAATAATAACTAACAAAAAAGAGAAAACATACAATTACAAATTGAATTGACGTGCATGACTGCGAGCATGTACCTGTAATTTTACAAAATGTATGTTGTAATTTTCATATTGTTAGTAATTTTTGGGTAACCATCGATCTCGAATCAACCACCCAAACCAGAGGAAATTTTTCATTGAATGGCATAAGACTTCACAGGATCCAAGTTTAATATCAAACAAATTAGTTAAGTCATAATATTAATTAAAAACCACACCTCTTTTATTGTTGTTGTATGGAGTCCTTATATGAACAAAACATATTGCCCATATATGAACAACATAAAAGGTACGATCCAAAAATGAATTATAACTTATTTATATTGACCGGCTTATAGTTTCTCTGCAATCTGATATGTATACTAACATATATTTCCTTATAATGTGTGAGTAGCTGAAAACAGATTCTTATGTATTAATACAGAATATGCTAATATCATTTGAATCTGCATGCTTCGAATATAAAGAAAAGTTCAATTGTAATCAATCCTCTTCCGTTTTCAAAGCATTCGCACTCAAGCAAATCTTTTATATACGGCTTTTGTATATAACACCAAACCAAATTTAATTATATGCTTAGAAATTTGAAAAATTTAGGCATCACATTTAAAATATCATTAAATCATGTGATGAGAAATGTTTCATGTTTAGCTATATATGTATATTACAAATAAAGATACATACCATAAATCAGTAACTCAAATTATAAAAAAAATAAAATAAAACGAAAATAAACGTAATTTATAAATTTCCGGGTTTATTACATTAATTTCATTTTATATTACATGGCGATGCGATCCATTACATTTTTACAAGATAATAATATGTACAGAATACAAGGTCGCTACAAAGCTAAATTATACATAATTTTCATGAATTTACTTGATATCATTTTAAGATGTTGGGTAATTTTGTGCGGAGCGCAGCAGCCAGTAACAGCAACCATTGAAAATTTGATTTAACAATTAATTCCAATCTTAATTTCGCACCACACGCGAATATTTATTTTATCAACTTACTTACGTTACATTTTTCTTTTTCTTATATTCTCTTTTCATATTCATTTTTATATTTCCAATGTTTTTAACAATAATTTATTTTGTTTAATGTTTATATGGAAATTCCATGTAAAATTTCATATAGAGTAATTTAATTTCATTAAAAACTTGAATGTGAACAGAAAATAAATGTTGACTCGTAAACTTAATAAAGCATATACGAAATATTTAAAATATAGGTATGTATAATATATATTTTTTTATGATATGAATGAAGCAGTTTTATACTTCATAAAAAAAAAAAAACATAAATATTGAAGTTTTTTAAGTTTAATTTTCTGAAAAAAAAACAACATTGATTATTATTAAAATGGTCCAACATATAAAAAACACTTGAATAATAATAATAACAAAAGTCCGAAACTAAAATAATAAATTAAATTAAAAAAAAAAAAACAGAACTAATAATAATAAGAGAAGAACGATCTTATTTGAAGACTGAATGATTTTTGAGTGGCACCTTACCATCAACGCAAACACCATCCATATAGTTATATACGAGTATATACCTATATATTTTTTCTTTATTATATAAATGAAAGTTTAATTTCATGATTTATTTATTCGGTTAAGAATCTTTAAATTAATATTTCAAGATAAAAAAAAAAACACAAGAAAACAAATCGAATATTTTAATTATACATTCAGCAGGGCCAAATTAAGTAAAAAAAAAAATTAACTGTTTGACTTTGTTTATAGAAAAAAAAATAATTATATATATTATATATATTGTGATCTTTTACAAACTGAATATGAGTTATATTTATGCATTTTATAAAATGTTTAATGCTATCACTTGAGGTTGATCTGCGATAATATAAATATTTTACACAGTATAAATGTTAAAGAAACTGTATTTTAACCAACAGAATAAATAATACGTATGGCAAATGAATGAGTGCGAATATAAACATTAAACTATAATGTACTTAAATCTACTTACTTCACGCGTAATAAAAACTTGTAAATTACAAATTGTATTGTGCTACCATATTATTATGATGTTAATTTTAATGGAAATATTATTTTTGATTGACAGTTTTAATAATATTGCGTAAATTGAACAGATTTTTTTTTTCTTCGTTGATTTCTTTACAGCTCATTTCGTAAAGTGATTTACTGAGCTATTTTACTTAATTGAAATGTTCTTAATTTTAATCAATATTTTATTTAATTTTTTTTAATGCAATTTTCTTATTGGAAGGCCGTATGAATAAACATTATTTCATTATGACTTACATTACACTCAAAACACACTTTTTCTATCATTTTCGATAAAAAAAGGCTTCTTCTTTTTTTCTTTTTTTTTTTTATGAATACATTTTCTCTGAACCCATCCGGTAAAAGCTTTGATGTATATAACTGTAGAATATTGTTCATATTGATCAAGAAAAAAAAAAAATTAATCTAATTTCTTGGCTACAAATACATATAACAGAAAAAGAAATTTTCTATTATATCGATAATGTTAACAATAATCAATCATATGAATATACTGTTGTAATGTGTAAAATGTTTTTAAATTTGGCGCCTATAATATCATAAATAATACATAATTTTGATTATTACAAACAATTTCTTTTTTTTTTTTGCTTTTTTAATGTCGATTACTTGTTGCGCAGTTTGGTTTATTCGAATATGTTTAATTATTTTCGTGTGTTTATAATGAAAAATATGATTTTTTTTAAACAGAATAAATATTGAATGTATTTTCTTTCTTTGAGAACTCCCTTGGATGGTGTTTTTTTTTTTTTTTGGTCATAACCACAGCATGACATATTAATACATCATAAACATAAATTTTATGTTTTCATGTACTTTAATTTGAACATGAAAAATTTCATTATTTGAGAATTTATTCGATAGTCGGTTATATTTTAAATTATTGTTAAATTCTAAAATTAGAAAGGTAAATTATAGAAAATAATCTCCATTAACGAGCTCAATGACAGAATAATATTGTGTAGGTTCATTAAACCAATTGACTTTTTATATAAAATATATTAAAATAAAATTATATTTTTTTTTTTTTTTATTTTTCTCTTTTATTGCTTTATAAAGAATATTATGCTCAAGAATAATCACATAATACGTGCGTACATTAAAAGACTTAATATTGAGATCAATATGTTATGTACATATATATAAGAAATATTCCATTTTATATTATTTTATAATGGATACAAATTGTACCTTCAACACAAAATGTGGTATGAAAAATGTATATTCAAAACCGAGTGTTTTTTTTTTATATACAGAATATTTATATATAAATAATATTCATCCATAATATAATATAAGATTAAAATCTTATATTTAATCCACTCACACATAATTTCCATATTAAATTACATTTAAGTCGCTCGGCACAGTTTTATATATATTATAAATAGTTTTATAATCGAAATATGAAAGAATTGAAATTGTAAATTATAAATATTAAACATGATTTTCATTTTATTTATTTATTTGTTTTTTTTTTTTGTATATTTTCAGGGACACATTGTACCGTATGTCATTTTCATTAAAAGCACGTGAAAAATCTGTGTGGGAAGCAACTGTTCCAATAATGGATACGTGCCAGAGTAAAGGACCCACTGATAATGACTGTAGAAATTATATTATGGTGTTACAAAATTATGGAAATCAATTGTATGCATGTGGTACATATGCATTCAGCCCGTATTGTTCCTGGAGACAAGTAAGTTAATTTTATTAAAATTGTTTTAATGCCTTAAAAAAATAAGCATTTAGTTAATTTATCTTGATATATATTTTATGTAATTTCTAATTCCTAATTTCAAAAAAAAAAAAAAAAATAGATGGATAACTTAAACGTAACACGATTCGATAAAGGCGTTGCCAAATGCCCATTTAATCCACATGCAAATATAACAACCATTATGACAGAAAATGGCCAATTGTTTGTTGGATCTCCTACTGATTTTTCGGGTTCAGATCCAGCCATATTGAGAGCAGATGTTTCTCAGGTATGTTGTATCTTACCATTTATATAAATATATGTTTAAAATTTAAATGTGTTGCAATATAAATGCTATGACTATTGAATAAAATTTACTTAAAAATGAATTAATGTTGCTTTTATTGGATTACAATATTTTATAATTTCCGTTGTTTTAAAAATAAAACAGTGATTATTTCCATTTGTTTTAAATATTTATTTTAAATTTTAGGAGGGTAAACGAATAATACGAACAGATCAATATAATTCAAAATGGTTAAATTCTCCACAATTTGTCGGCAGCTTTGAAGCAGGTGAATTCGTTTATTTTATATTTCGTGAAACAGCCGTCGAGTACATCAATTGTGGAAAGGTAATAATATTTATCATTTTGTTTAGTCTCTTTTGAATGTTTATTCAAATATTAAAAGACAATCGTTCAACTTACAAAAGGAAAAACAAACTTTTATTTTTATTATATAATTATAATAAATGTTATTCTTGAAAATTTGCATTCAACAGATTGTTTATTCACGCATAGCACGTGTTTGTAAATCAGATCCAGGTGGTGAACATATTCATAAGGATAATTGGACATCATTTGTAAAAGCACGATTGAATTGTTCATTGCCTGGTGAATATCCGTTTTATTTTGATGAAGTACAAGATGTTGAATATTCACAGGAAGAAGCCGTTTTATATGCAACATTTACAACACCAGAGTAAGATTATTATATATATTATATATTTTATTGTTTCGAACATTTTTCATAATAAATGAAATTTTATCTAATTTTTAGGAATAGTATTCATGGGTCGGCAGTATGTGCATTTAATATGTCATCAATTCAGGCGGCATTTAGTGGACCATTTAAACATCAAGAAACTATTAGCTCAGCTTGGGAACGACAAGAAACTTCACATCGTGCCCATTATGAATGTAAAGTTAGCCGTGGCACAACACTACGTCATCAACTAGTAGATTCTCATCGTTATCATTTAATGGATCAGGCTGTTCAACCAACTGCAAGTCAGCCACTATATTTTTCAAAACTTGAGCGTTTTACTCATATTGCATTGGATATGATTTCAACAAAATTACATGAAAATGTTCGAATAATTTTTGTTGCTACAGATGCGGGAATAATAAAGAAAATATCTGTATTGCCTCGAACAAAAGAGACTTGTGTGATTGAAAAGTGGCAACCGGAAATAAATCCAAGAACGAAGATTCTCAATTTACAATTTTTAAAAGAGACGGAATCACTGTACATTGGAACTGATAATTCCTTAATGCGAATTCCGGCAGAACATTGCAACCGTCATGTATCACGATCAAGCTGCTTAAATGCAATGGATCCATATTGTGGTTGGAATGATCTGCAACAATCATGTACTCCTCCACCCGGAGGTGATGCTTTAGTTCGTTTTTGGACTCAAAATGCTACTGCGTGTCCAGTTTTAACAGCTCCTGTTGATGGAGGTTGGTCATCATGGGGTAATTGGTTTAAATGTTCACAATCCACAGGACAACAAATTGACGACATGGGAAATTCAGATAGCTGTTTATGTCGAACACGTTCATGCGATAATCCAAGTCCGAAAAATGGCGGTTTGGGTTGTAATGGAATGACAATAAGTGTTACAAATTGTACAGTAAATGGAGAATGGACTGAGTGGTCTGCTTGGTCAGCTTGCTCCCAAACATGTGGAATAGCAGTAAAGTCTCGACGTCGAACTTGTGGAAACCCGAAGCCGGCACATGGTGGACGTGTTTGTGTTGGCCTCGATCGTACTGAATTGTACTGCAGTCATTTACCACCCTGTCCATCTCCGAAACCACAAGTTGTTGATGGAAGTTGGGGTCCTTGGGGTCCATGGAGTGAATGCTCTACTGTGTGTGGCGGAGGTTTTCGTATACGAAGAAGAAAATGTGATGATCCTTCCCCACAAAATGGTGGTATGGATTGTGCTGGCTGCCATTTAGAATATGATATTTGTAATGCGCAATCCTGTACTGAAATTAAAAAAATGGGTTCATGGACACCTTGGTTAATGCAAGTCAATGGTTCAACAGGCGATGGTGGACATTTAGAGAGGAGATTTAGATTTTCATGCAAAGCTAATATTGCCGATTCAACTAATTTAAAAGTGGCCTTAGCAAAAGAAGAAACCAGAGTTTGCCATACAGATGGTTCTTGTCAACGAGCTGGTGAAGGAGGTGAAGATTTTGGATGGAGTGAATGGGGCACCTGGAGCCCATGCAGTGTTGATTGTGGTGGTGGACAACAGTTTAGAACAAGAAATTGTGAACGAGGTAATTGTGAAGGAACTGGAAAAATGGCCAGAGCCTGTAATACTCATTCATGCAAAGGTAAATTCTACAAACATTTATTAATTTGTGATTTTATTTATTTATGTAAACTATTTATATTCATAGGCGAATGGGGTTGCTGGAGTGATTGGTCCCCATGCTCTGTAACTTGCGGCATAGGCAAGCGTACTCGAACACGTCAATGTTTAGCAATGAATAATGATTTGTATGGAAACAATTGTGAAGGCTCCAGCATGGATTATGATACTTGCGAACTACCTACATGTGATTGTAAGATTTAAAAAAAAAAATATTATGTGCATATAACTAATTTTAGTCTTCAAAAAAAATTAATAGCATTCTTAGGTTGGAGTTCTTGGAGTGAATGGACACGTTGTAATGAAGATGGCGAAAAAGTTCGACACAGAAAATGTTTAACGACCGATCCAGATTCAAAAGAATGCCAAGGAAATGAACGCGAAACTCGTGAATGTATACCAGATATGGCAAATGGTAATTTCTATTTTAAGCGAAACATATTTTCATTTATAAATCACTTTTGTTCATTACATAAATATTTCCTTCCATAGAATTAATACAAACAGCCGGAGTGAGTGGCACATCAATATATTTCCTGTTGATAATCATCGTTCTGCTTGTCGGCTTAAATATTTTTATTTATTTGTACATGAGAAAGCAAGCATCACCACGTGATATAAAAAATATTGGTTCACCATGTTTTGATTCATTTCCCAATCAATATTCAAGTTTGCCAACAAAGGAAGATCGACCAAAAGTAAAAAGACAATCATCATTTAATAGTAGCGGTGGTGGTGCGGTTGCAAATGGTAGTGGAGCAAATACAAAACTTTTGGCCAATGGTCATGGAACCCTGACTAAATCCAATAACGTTACAGGACATCATACACCAAAAGTATTATCAAAATCCTTTGTTGAAATCGACACAGCGACAATAAAACGAAATTCACATGGATTAAATAATGTACGACCTATTCGATCCATTGAAGATGATAAATTTTGATAGAAATTTAAATAACTAGTACAAAAATCATTATCATTATCCATTTAAAAAATACGTCACATCGATCATTAAATTATATTTTATATATTTGAAGATATAGAGATAAAAAAATGTAAAGTACCAATTATTTTTAATACAATATTAAAAATTGTTCAAACCCTGAATTCTCAGTCTAAAATCAATACATATAATTAAAAACACACCAAATCGTGCCTCCAGTAAAATAAAATAAATACTTTTTCAATAAATAAATTAAAAGTGTACTATTCATAACTTTGAAATTATATTGTATATTTGCTAAATATCTAATTATAATTTAATATAAGTCACAAATGAATTTTAAATTTACGCTGCCACAGTTTTAGAATTGATTTACTTCACGTGCACAATTGTTTAAATAGCAACATCTTAAATAATTAATATAAATTAATATCTTCCGATTAATAGTTTGTAATTTGGTACAGCGACTAAATAATAAAAAATATTGGTATTAGTTGCTCATTAAAATATACTGATCGAAATCAATTGGCTATGTTTTTATGTTTTAATAAAATTATTAATCAGTTGTTCTGGAATATAAATGTTCAATTTTAAGAAAGTGAAAACATTATGTATTAGAAAATATCAAAATTAAATTTATTTATTACTCATTAACGCAATTAATTCAAAATATGGTATCAAGTCAAATAAAATTGATTTATAATGTTTACTTATCATTCATATTCATTGTTAAATAAATAGCCATTTAGACAAAAAAAAAAACATAATATTTATGTGGATCCATTAAATTATTAAAAATTGATTTAAACTTTTGAGTATAAAATTTTGAAACTGTGATTTTCCCAGATCACAAAAGAAATAACATAAAATGTTCGATATCATTAAGTTCAAATCACCAACTACTAAACCTTGGATGGGAAAAACGATTTATTTTTGCGAATAATAAATGATTAAAATAATTGAATATCCCAATTTGATATTTGAAATATTGTTTTTGATGCCAGTGTCACAATAACGAGAAAATAGATAATAAAATAAAAAGAAAAAATCATAGTTGGTTTAATGTCAATCGGACTTATCCTATATTTTGGTTATAAATACAAAAAGTCGTAATTAATTTCTTTTTTCTTAAGCATACAGAACTTTGTTAAATTTTATTTAATGTTAATGTAATTGTACATTATATTTCTCTAAGCAAACCATTTTAACGAACAAAAAACATCAGTTTTCACACTTTAGCGATCATTAGTGTAGTTTTGAGCTCCAAAGTATGTGAAATAAAAAAAAATAGTAATAGATTCGTTTTATATGCAGAATCGTATATTGAATTATGCCATTAATATATTGCTACTCTCTTGTAATTGTAAGAGAAGAAATAATAAATTATTTTGCTTATTTTATTAAAAGTTAAAAAAAATTTAATCATTAACCATTACTGTTTATTCTTTCTTGGTCGTTCATATAATAAATGTTCATGTAATCTTGATGTCGAAAGTACTCAAGATTATATGAACATTAATAATTACACAGTGGAACTCCCTAATGTTACCAATGATTTTTAGTGGCAGTTACATTACGAATTATGAGTACTGTAGCTTACCTACAAATTACGTTCTCGTTAAATATTGGTCACATTAGGCCGGTCTACTGAAAAATATAGGTATTATATATTGCAGTAAATTGTTATAGGTACTGCATTTTTCATTTCATAATAATAAGAAACAAAAATATGAAAAAAATTGAATAAGTCTGATTTTGATATAAAAATGCTGTATATTCGTAATTACACAATTCCAATTGAATTACATATTTCTGAATTAAAGAAACAAGTAGGACGAAAACCTTAAAAATTAAGAGAGTTTATAGCGAAAGTTTTCCAATTTAAAATAAAATTTTAATTTAATGTTACATTTAAGAATAAAAAAACAAACCGTTTTCAAAAAATGCTTCTTTTAAAAAATATTTTTAACCAAATAATTGCAAATAAAACAAATTATATTTAGAGATTTAGATTATTAATTTAGAACATAAGGATTTTAAATTAAGAATAACAAAATATTAATACTGACTTATAAATTATTATAATTATTTTTATCAAATAAAATCCTATTAGCATGTTAACTTGAGACTTCAAAAAGAAAGATGGTAATTTATAAATTTATAGAAGTGGAACTG
>JAABKK020008035.1:0-24723 GCA_011634745.2 Catotricha subobsoleta
GTTAGTTATATTTAACGCGACCTTGTGGTCAAACTCCGCTTATTTTAAGTCGAATTTTATTATTTTTTTAAACTTCTGCGTTCACGCCAACGTCTACGTTTACGTTCACGCCATTTGCCCTAACTGCCTAATATATAAATTTGCTATGAACTTATTTATTTAAGTAGAAATATCGCCTTCAGTTGCTGGTCAAATTTAAAGTCAACGACAATATATTGTTTTTGTCAAGCTGAACAAATTTTATCCTGCCAATCAACTGGTATAAGCCAATTTCTGTAGACAAAATACTAAATTTTTGTTAAACGGAAAATCATTAGCCATCAAACATTACAATTATTAGGGTTTAATTTGCTTTAATCCAAAAAAAAAAACAGAAAACCATTGACAGAATCACGACTGATTCTTTCATTTTGCTTTAATCAAAAATATAGTTTAAAATTTTTAAAATAAACCAACAACCCCGACAAATATATTTTAATCTCGCTTCATTCTGCATTAAATAAGTCGATAATACTCGAAATTTACTTACAGAATTCAGACAGACAATAAAAAAAAAAAAAAACTTGCGAATCTTAATTTTATTATTATTCTATTTTTTTTCCTAATTCAAACCAAATGTTTAAGACTATAATAATTAAGTATATGGTTTGAGCACTTTGCATACAAATACATAATTGCGAATGAATTTTATCATCTTTTTCTGCATGCGATCGTCGACTTATATTTAAAGCATAAATAATTAAATAGTTTTAATAAATTGCTATATGTTTTCGCTATCACTGAAATAAATGTGAATAGACAATAAATATATGAGGTGAAACGATTTTCTTAAATTTCGAACTTATGCATTGTTTAGCATATATTGAAGATTATAAGGTTTCTGTAATTACGAGTAGACAATAAACATTTAGACTTTGACTATAGTTGAGTGGAAAAAATTGGAATACTATAGATACACTATAAAGTTAATCATTAATTAATTCAAATGTGTCGAGGGTAACTACGCTCTGATTATGACCAGTTAAGAGTTAATCATGATTCGAAACTTCATTATCTCTATAGCGAATCTAAAGTAAGTGTATAACGTATTAACTATTAACACGAATTTTATAGTAGCTTAAAAAAATTATCATTATATGCATTAATAAGAAGTCATATCTAAATCGAGCCTATGTCCTCTCATTACGCCATACGTATACCAACAAATATGAATAATTATAAGTATAAAGATATAAAATTTCAACCAAAGAATAGAATTTATCTTCTTAGTTTCAACTGTTAAAACTAGTTCTATTTGTAATCATATTTTTAAGTCGTTGATTTTTAAATTTCTCAAATTTTGCTCTTTAAGATTTGTTGCTTTCTATTTATAGTAAGTCTTATCTAATATATAAAGATTTCTACTTATATTTTCCTTAAAAGTCTCAAATAAAATCTAGTAATAAAAAATTCAACCACAAAACTATATTAAAGGCATACTGTTAATTAAATATTCTGTTATACTGATAAATGGATTATTATAACATAAAGATTCTTAATTTGTTATTACAATTGAAAGTTAAAAACTGAATAAATGATATCAAAACAAAAAAAAGACTCAAAAATTAAATATTAAAACAGGAGACATAAAATAAAAATGTTTAACAAACTGCGATTAACTTTAATAAGAAAAAAAGAAAATGAAAATACTTTCTGTTTCATTTTATATTTAAAAAAAGATATCTACGACTCAAGTTCAAAACGAATTAACCCACATTTTGTTTAGAGTTCGAAAAGTCTTAAGTGACATTGTTTATTTCTTTATTTACGTCGTTTTGCCGATTATAAATGTAATGTTGGCTATTTTCTTCTTTTTTTTTATTATTGAAATTAAGCCGAGGATCTATCTATTCATCATTGTTTGTGGTTTATGTGCTCAGTCATTGTTCTAAAAACTGATGTAGCCAAATTTTAAAATATTTATTAAGCTTGCTAACCACTTAACTACCAAATATTTATTGAAAATTTAGTAAACGCTTCAAATATAACACTTTTATTTGAAATTATATTTTCTAGAATAATTTGTGTGAATAATTAATTGCTTTGAATTTTCTTTTTTCTTAGTGACAAAACCGTCAATAAATTATATGAAGTCAAAACAAGCGTCAATTTCTAAATAAAATGCAATTATTTTCATTTCAACGGTAAACAATAAAAATGTTAGACGCACTACCAACGCAAATCCAAATGTTACTAAACTAATCATGCTCATATAGCACAGGTGGTACAAACTAAATAAAAGAAAAGAAAAAAAAAATAGAACAAAATATTCACAATTCTTTTTGTTCGATTTTTGTTTAGAAAATATTCAAGAAATTTCCACTTTCGCCTTCCGCATATCAGCGTCAACACTTAACAAAACATAGTACATATTACAGCTACATATAAACTATGTTCTAAGCGAAAACAATTACCGAGTCCACACAACTAACACTATAATAAATCCCACGCATAGAAAGTCCATTCACCGAATGTTTATGTTGTGAAGAAAATATTATAACAGCTTCTGACGAATTACGAATTAAAACATGCTTCAAGAATTTTTCTTTAATCTAATTGAATTTTTTTTTATTATTTAATTTTCTTTTCTAAGTGCATGTATAACTATTTGAAACAGAAATAAAATTTTAAAAAAAAGAATTAAATAAAATGAAAATATAAATATTAATTTAAGCTTTCTGTACAGTTTACCGACTTCACTTCATCGTCAACAACGCACAAAACACAATAAAACAGAATTTTTTTCATATGGGTGGAATAGACACAGCCAGAAACAAAAAAAAAGAACTATTAATAAAAATGATCGTGATCTTTCTTTTCATATATGTTGTGGCAAATAATAATTTGAAAATAGCATCCCGACGACGAAACGTTGCGTCGTTCTAACCGAACAGAGTGATCACATCACAATTCCCTATATACTTTCACTTTGGCAAAAATGAAAAACTCGATTTTCAGTTTGTGCTGCGTTTTCGTCGAGGATTAATCTCAGTGCATATTTCGTGTAACGGTTTATACGAATTGAATATTTAAAATCGTGCCATCAGTTTTTCCATTTTCCCATTAGGTGAGGTTTACATGTAAAACATTTTTAATGTCTTTTTAATTGGGTGATCCGATGAAAGTTGCATTGTAACGTTAAAAGTTTCACTCTGAAATTTTTTGTTATACTATTTGATATTAATTTAAAT
This sequence comes from Catotricha subobsoleta, assembly GCA_011634745.2. NCBI lineage: Eukaryota > Metazoa > Arthropoda > Insecta > Diptera > Cecidomyiidae > Catotricha > Catotricha subobsoleta. Next base: position 3,231 of record JAABKK020008035.1, read on the forward strand.
TGAATATTATTTGTGAGGTGCTAATGTATGTTGTTAACATGGCATTATTAGTGCATTTTTATGATGTGAATAGAGAATATATGGATGATTTTTCATTATGAGATCAGTGATTATGCAATCAGCATCGTGGGTTTTTTTTAAAATTAATTTTGCGTATATTCTGTAAGGATTTACAAATGTGACGAAAACGATTTTTTTTTTCTTTTATAGGTCTTTTAGAATTAACCGGCTTTTAGTTTTCTTAATTTTAACGAAAATTCATTTTATTAGTAGAAAAGATTATACATTTTATACGAATTATGTTTAAACTGTTCAATTATAATATTTAGTCATAATATTTCTTCTTTGTTGCTTGCTTTGCTGGTAACGAAAATAGACGAAAAGTCGTTAACATTTTCATTCAATTTTATTTATTTTTTTTTCGTGCGCAAAGCGTGTTTTATTAAGTTGTGTGCAAATTTATACGGAAAATTGAGAAAACGAAAGCATGCACTTTTTTTCTTTTTTCTTTTTTATTCCTGTGTATGTAATAATGTACATCGGTACCTATCATGCGGCTATTATGTGCAAATCTTATTTAAACAACCTAGAAATAGATTTTGTCTGGAGCTTTGAATTTTTGTAATTGTTAAGATTAGCAGCAACATAAAAATACGTACGAAATGCAAGGGAATACCATTATCTTTGTCGGTAAAGATTTGCCAGGACCATTTTAAATAATTAACGATCTTTTAATAAATGCGAATAGCAAAAGAAATGTATTAAATATAGTATCGAGATTTATATTCCCCAAAAATCTCTCTATCTTCATTCGATAAACCAATAAAATTACAAAATGATAAAAAGATTAAAGAATTATTTTTAAAATTGTTAAATGTTGCCGCAGGATAAATATAAGTATGCTTTCATATTAACGTTTGGTTAATTTATTGAACAGTCATTTTTTTTATGCCGTCATTTCTCAAAATTTTCGAATGTATATTTTTGCTTTAGTAAATAATTATTAGCAAAATAGTATTAAAAACCATAATGGTTCTAGATTATATAGCATATGAATGTATATATGAATTTAAGACGGGAAATGTCTGCTCATTCGTTTAGATATAAATAGATTATAGGAATATATATAGGAATAATTTACGCGCAAGCGGAAAGAAAGTGAACATCATATGATTATTTGGTGAAATTTATTCGGTCGCATCATTTTTATTTATGTATCCACAATTAGGAATTGAATGCTATTACATGAAATTAAAAACGTGCTTTTTGCTTAATTTTCAGTTAAGCGGAAATGCTTAAACAACGTTAGGTAAAATATAGAAAATTAGAATTTAGGGATGTCTGGACACCCAAACCAACCACCGCGAGGTTGGTCTCGTGGTCCACCTTCACCTATACATTATCGTTCACCATCACCATGGGCACCATCACCACCGCCGATAATATCAGGACCACGATCACAATTTAACTCGTATAACTCTCCAAAGAGTCCTGTTGGCATGTCACCGCATTCAACGCCAATGTCTCCAATGTTTGGAGCACCAGGACTTCGAGGCACACGTGGGCCTCAATTACCATGTCCTAGACCAAGATGGCCAGGGTCACAACCACCGTCACCGCAAACAGCGATGCCTCATAGAGCCTCCCCCTCTCCTGCAACAGTAGGAGTTAATGGGCCGAAGCCGTACAGAGCACCACCATTTAGTCCGCATCACATGTATTCGAATTCGAATCAATCGCCGGTTATTTTTCAAAATCAACCCGAATACATGTACAGTAATATGCAACCACAATACGAAATGCCACGATATGAATATGTTGGTGTACCATTAGAACCACCACAACCGAAATCATATATTATATATGATGACGAAGAAGAACATGGACCTTCAACAGCTGAAATCATTGCAAATCAGTCACAAGATTATGTTGACGAAAAGCTGGCTGAATACCAATTAACAATTGCTCAACTGCAAGGTAAGTTAATTTTCATTTAATCGTACTCACAAACAATTTATTTAATAGATAATTTAAGTAAATGCCATTTTCATTTTATATGAACTTAGAGAAAAGTTATTCACCTCTGGCATAGCCAACAAATATATTAATCAAAAAGTTATTTATTTGAAAATAGACTTTTTAATTTCCCAAGTTTAATGTATGACATTTAATTTATTATCGTTATCCTAATTTACGACATTTAATTTTTTGAAGAGTGGCCAGTTTTTTGAAAAAACATATATTTTAGATTTTATTTTCAATTTCATTTTTTATTGAAATAACAAGAAAACGGTATCTTTTAATAGCCATAACACAAATCTGAATGAAAAATGCAACAAGCAAACAAATGTGGGCTGAAGATGTTTATTATTTAATGACTTAACAAAAATTTCTTTGGATTAGTTGAACAGTCATTTAAACTAAATTTAAACATAATGTTATGATGCATGTAAGATATTAAGATTCAACATATTTAAAAGTGTTCTAAATTTAAGTTAAAACAAAATTCGTGTTTACTCATATATTGGGGACATATATACGATTTATTCTGACGCATTGCCTTGTCATATATATCACATTTTACGTATTTTGATTGTTAAAATTTATAAATAACATATTAATCTTTCGGAAAAAATGTCTGTGACTTTTTCGCTTAATTTTAAATTTATTTATTCATAATATAAGCGCATTTCACTCTATGATCAAAAAAAAGTAAGTATTCCTTCGTCCAAACATTTCATATACATTATTTTATCATTTTTAATTTTTAACTTCGGAAAACTAATATTTGAGTAATATCAAAAACAAGAACAATATTTATCTGAAAGCCAACCAAAAATAATAAAGAAAAGCAATTAAAAACCACGAAAAATCTTTATTTTGTTAAAAAAAAAAAAAAAAATTATAAAAGATTTCCTTTATTTTTATGAATCACATAAATAAAAAAAAAAAAACCTGGATTTATTCGCTAAATATATTTTTTTTTAATGATTCTAAAATTGTGTTTTCAACACAGTGCGTGCAAACATAATGTATCATCAATACCAAAATAATAATGTCTTATTTATCCGACAAAACCAAAAGCTATATTTTCTTTGATACAGTTTAACTAACAGTAGAGACGGATTTGATTGAACCTCACTGCGTCGAGTTGTATTTGGCTCAATTACAGCAAGGCGCCCTATTGCTTTTAACTTACAATTCTACATATTGTTAAATTATTGAAATTTAAAGCTGTACGTTAATTTTAGCTTACCTAAATAAACAATTTTACTAATAACATAATTCCCTTCACGATTAACCGTTCTCCACATATTCCCACCTATAAAACTATGTAAACCTATACGCAAACTTACGAATGTCCAATAAATTATTTGAAAAGCATTTTTTACGTTCCCTATCTGCATATAAGCATAATAAAACAAAAACACAATAATTTTTCACGGCTTAAAGTTACAGCACTTTCCTACATAATCGGGATTTGGAAAGTTACTGATTTTGTAACATTAATTAAGAAAACCGTCAATTATGCATTTGAATTCACCCTTAAGAAATAATAAATGAAAAATATATTCTAGCAATATTTCGATTAATTGGTTCCAATTCATTCTATTAAATATTTATGAGGTACAAATTGCGTGTATCACACAGCAAAATGCTAAAAATAGAAAAAATTAAAATAAATAAAATTCAATATTTTTAATAATATTATTTATGCCGACATTTTTCATGACACAGAAATATCTTATTATTACAAAAATATACAAATGCGATATATATCTGTGGTTGATATAAAAAAAAAAATTATCTAAAATAGAATTTAGTCATAGGGCATTTAATTTTAATTCTTGCACACATACGTTGCGTTTAGCTCGCAATACGATAATAATTATTATAATCTTGCACATATTTTCGTTTCAACTTGAACAATAAGATAGTGAATACAGAGGAAGGACAAATTTCAATTGGATTATTTGTATATTGTTATAATTTCTTTTTTAAAAGATAAGTAAATATTATTTACAGCACGCATTAATTCCAAAATCCAAAAAGTGTTTTAAAGATCTCAATAGCAATTTATATTTAGAAAAATGCAGCGACCTAAACAAAAACGAAAAAAAAAAAACATTCCACTCCATAATCAAAATGTAGTTATAATTTTAATTACTTATTAAATAATTTTTCTCTAGCTATCACAATTATTATCTATCAAGTTTCAATTACATAAATTCTAAGAAAACCATTTGTTTATTCGAGATAATAGATTTTCTGCTTTACAAAAATGTGTGTCAATAAGAATTCTGAACAAACATAATTCCCTGTTTTGGTATAAAATAATTTCAGGCGTTTAATTCGCTTACATGATAGATATTTGTATTTGTTGCGTGGACACACATTATGGCACATTTCACCTTCTGCGTAAAAATATTTTCTCAAATTAATGGTGACTACAATTTTTTGTTTTATTTTTATTGCTTTAGACTTTCAGTTACATAAATCATTTAATTTTTAGAACAAGAATATTTTATAATTTAATTTAAATATATTATACGATTATTGTATAATATTATGACGTGATTAGAATTATGAACTCATATTCAATGTTTACAGAAAATTTAAATTATTCACAAAAATTTATTTGTTCAAACTATGCTCTCTATGTTTTATATTTAAATACATATATTATATGAAGTAATAACGAAACATATAAAATTATTTTTGTTAGTTGGATAGTTTTGCCAGTATATTTATTTATATAATGTTTGTAAATGTTGACCTTGGTCCGATCTGCATTTAAATTTGAATATATAACGAGTGTCATAAAGAACAATTCATTTTTGTGGTTAATTTAAGTTTATGGCTGGACAACGCCTATTGTTAACAGTTTCAGTTTTTTTTTTTATTACCAATATTATAATGAATAAGAATGAAAATGTGATTTTTGTTAACGTAGACAATTTTTTATTTCTGTTAGCACAGCAACATAAAAACAGTTGCATATTCGTGACTTGTTTTTTGTTTTTTTTTGTTTTACTATTTAATCAACTTATCCTTTCAATATTGAATGTCACTGCAATATTCTCTTAATGTTCTTAATTTTTTTGATGCAGAGTCTGCGCGTAAGGCATAAGCGAGCTAAACGCTAATTTATGGGAGCTAAAAATAATAAAAATTTTAAGGTGCCTAAGTAGGTACCTACGTTACTGCCATATTAAAGCCGGTAACTGTTTCGTATTACGTTTAGATTTAGGTGAAAATTGAGGTTGTACTCTAATAATGTTCTTAATTTTTTACATGCACGATTCAAATGAAATAAAAATGTAAATTGTTAAATGAATAATAATAATAAGTACTCTATACAGAATATTTACTTAAAAGTTTATTCAGTTAGTTGCATAATGTGTGTTAATGAAGTTCTTAACATCCTTAAGGCAAACGAAAATTTTGTTGATTTTTAATGTTAATTTCATTAAAAAAACACAATTTTAATTATACAAAAGACAAACTGGGTGTAATTTTTGGATTTGCTTAAGTTGCCAGAGAAGTTAGAGTCGGTTTTGCTCCCATCTAGAACTGTAGAATCAAAACCACCATCGCACATTTTGACACACTGACTCTGAAATTTAAATTGAGTTTCGTCTGAATTTTGAACAAACATTAAACATTTATAATGTCATCTCTGGATATTAAAACAGCTATAAAAGTCTTTTATTTTTAAAACATGATTGTATTGATTTTATGACATATAAATTAGCGTTGCAGTTGCAACTAAAGAAATGTTATTTGCCAAAATGCGGTAGTAACTTTAAATATTTATTAACTAATAAATAATATAATAAGCAATGCAAACACGTCTTGGTATTAAAATTCAAAGATTTTTGATTACAAACGTTTATTTGATATGAAAAAAATATTATGGATATTTCGAATAAATAAAAACAAATCAAAACCAACACATTTTTATCCATTGCATAGATAAAATAAATATCTTATCATTATCACTAGTCTAATATTTACCGACACTGGAATTGTTGTTATACACAAAAATGTTCAAATTCAATTCTCTGGCCTATATCATTTAACAGAAAAAGAGGCTACAAATAATATTTAAACAATGGTAAATATAAACCATCAGCTCTTATACAAATTCAATTCATTTGATGTTAGTTCAAACAATTAATCATAATTTCGCAAACAAAACATTAATGTAAATTACTCATTAATAGAAAAATTAATATCTAAAAATAATTTATGTTTGTGAAATGACGGTTTGCCAATTGAATATTGTGCGAATAGCACGACGATATTATATAAAAAAAAATAAAAAAAAATTGAGGAAAAAAGATCGGTAAAATAATATAATATAAATTAAATAAATATTATATGAACAAAATTAGATCATTTGCACTCACTTCTAAAAATAACATATTTTTTCACAAAAAATAAAAATAATACAAAATACAAAAAAAAAATAGAAATAATTATAGCGCGCATAGATAAAGATTATTATAAAATTATATACAAATTTAAACAGTATTTTGTGTAAAGCACAAAATTTTCTTCATTCTTCATTTTAAAGCAAAACCGGTGAATAGGTTTTTCACGAGTTTTTATGAAGCGAAGAAAATTAATGTGGTCACAAAAAGAAAAAACGAAAAAAAAACAACAAAAAACGATATGTTTATTCTTCTGTATATTTCATCATATTTTGAAATATAATTGTTATTTTTAAAAACTGAAAATAAATTTAGTGTTTTTGGCTAACACTTTTGTAGTCACAATTAAAAGATTTAGTGTATTTGTTCATCATTAAAATTAGATTAAAAAAATCAAAAAAAAAAAAAGAGAAAAACAATTAAATTAAGAAAATCGTAAATTATTATTTTGATCACAAATGAATAGGTCAAGATCATTAAAAAAATTAAATTAAATTGGAAATACATATTTGTGTGGACCATTTCGATATAAAATTTTAATATTCGATAATTAATTATTAAATTAAAATCTTAAATCTTTTAAATTATGTTGAACATTAATTTTTAAAATTGTTTATTATAAAAATCAAATTAATCGATTTGATCTGCGGCTGCTTTGAGAGAATCATTTACACATAAATATTTAGATAACGAAAATAAACTAACATTTGTTTTGGGATCATTCATAATAGATCGTTATCTGTACACATTTTTACAATATTTTTTGAAAGAAAAAAAAAAAACTTTGGATTTGGACCAGAGGTTGAATCTCAGAATTTAGATTAGATTAGATGCAGAATTTAACGAGCTTAAATTTATTTAGATATTGATTTCGATCACATATGATTTTTAGTCTGACAGAGATCCAAATATATGTTGGAAAATGAAAAAAAAAGTGTTTTTTTTATTTTTGTTGGATTGTTGTTCTGGATTTCGATTATTGATCGAATGATCGGTCGTTAAGTATTGTTTCTTTCATGGTTGTTGACATCTTGTTTAATAAATCATCAACTACAATGACGTAAGGTTTGTATGATTCGTAAGGATTTTAACACAGACACGGCTTTTTAACGTTTGTAACCACTACAAGTAAACAATAAGCGGTCACACTGTTGCAAAAAGTCTGTAGTATTAAAAATTCTTACAAATCTTACAAGTTTTACTAACGTTACGTCATTGTAGATTAATACTTAGCAATCGATTTGAGACTTTTTGTCCTTAAAAATGAAGCAGTGTACCATTTTATTTGGTAGCTTATTTATATTTGAATTCTGTTCAATGTAAGATTAAAATGGAATTAAATTAATTTTATTTCTCTTATCTATATTCTCTTGCAAATGAAGTTTATAGACATTAAAATTAAGTGTCAATTTATTAAATAATTACATTCATATTCATATTATGCTAATCAAAATATATTTATGTAATAATAAAACTTATAAATATATGTGAAAATTATAAGAAACCATAAATTCAATTTGCGATTAGACAAAATACATCAGTACGCATAAATAATAAGCAAGCACCATATGAAATGTCTAAAAATATCGATGATTACAAAAATTATTGGTAAATGGTTTAGAATTACAAATTCGTACTTCAAATTTATATTCAGACATGTGAATATGGGAGAGGGAATGTATTAACAGCCATACACTGTTTTTATTTACTTATTAAATTAGAAATGTAATACAATAATGTTTATAATCTTAGAAAAAAAACACATTCTTAACAACAATCGTAATTGTAATTCATGTGACATTCCCTGAAAAGACGGAACTGCTTTGATAAAAATTAAATCGAGAAATTATTAAAAACATGTAATATTATAATTTTAGTGACTAACAACAATTTAATAAATTGACAATATAAAGTGAAGGGGGAATTTAAATACCTTCAATTATTTTTATATCTGAGTAATAAAAAAGAATCTCTAAAATAAGAACCATATCACAGCATATATTCAACCGTTCGCATGTTAAAAAATGTTTAGTTCCTATTTCTAGAATAAACCAATTTTGTTTTTTGTTTTCCTACACATTACAATCGTAAAACTTATATATAATCATCGAAATGCACTTTTGTATGGTAATAAACGTAAAGTTAAATTTAGAATTCATCTAATTTTAAAATAGAATCAACAAATATAACAACTAACTACTCGAATAGTAAAAACAAAAAAAGAAGAGTATGGATAGTCAAGTGTTCGTTTATTTATTAAGATTCCACTTAATTTTTGTTTTAAGTTGTTTTTTTTTTTTTCGTTAATAACACTGAATGTATCATATCCAGACATTTCAATTACCTAATCTAAAAACCATTCCAATGTTACAAATACGATACGATTAAAATAAAATACTGATCAAGCAAATATTATTGTTATTGTAATTTGCATATAAATACATATAAGCCAATCAAGCACTTTAAACAAAAATAGGTTCGTTCTAATTAACATAAACCTACTATTTTAGGTAGGCACTTGGTACTCATTTAAGTGTTAAATAATTTGGCACGTATGTTGTTAAACTCAAAGTTTATCGACTATTTTATTTGTTTGGTAAACATTAAATGAATCAATAAAAATAAAATAAATAAAAAAAAAAAAACGGAAGTATTTTGTAAATATATCAGCTTGAATGAAATTATCTAAACAATTCAAAATAGTTTTTTTTTTCTTGTTTAAATAAAATGGTTTATTTTATCGTTTTTAAGCATAATATATATTATAATTATTAAAGTTAAAAAAAAAAAATTCGACAGGTGTTTGACGAATAGAATTTTACTTTGACATAATTACTTGTGTAGCGAACGCCCAGAGATATTCTAATTTTGTCCATAGATTTTATTGAAGTTACCATAAATAACAAATTTAGATTAATCTGAAACGTAGTATAAATACATGAATTTTATAATGAGCTCATTTCTTTTCTTATTCTCATAATATTAATTGTGTAATATTTAAAGTCTGTAGGACAATCATTTCAGTGCTGTAATAAGTATAAAAGTAAAAGTACAATTGAAATTTATGATGGATTGCACGTCTCTGTGCAGATTAAGTAGTGTAGGTCAGAGTGTAAAATTTCGTTTAATATCTTCTTTGAGAATAAATCAGATCTACACACTCAAAAGTGATCCACAAAATGGAAACTCAAAATTTAATTTTAAACCCCGAGGACTTTCTTTTAACTTTAAGATTTTATTTTTAGCCTGAATTGAAATTGCAGAAGATAGGAAGCAAATTCGATTCACCTAAACCAAATACCAACAAATAAACATATAAAGCATTCTATAAACTCGTATATAATAATGAAGGTTTTTTTTTTATTGATAAACGGAAAGTGGATCGAATGACTATGTCCAGCTGGCCGGCTAAAGAATAATAATTTTCGAAAAATATCAAACGAATTACTCATTCTAACCAATTATCTGATTACGGGCCCTGCATCACATTCGTTATCTATATTTTAATATATCAGAAAAAAAAAAAAAACATAATCATCATATGAAAAACAGGAGATTATATATGATATTCGAATTTTATATAATTAAATTAAATAAATTTCAAAATTAAATATAGAATAGTCTTTTAATAACTAACATAATAAAGTAATAATTTATATATTTTAATGATCGTTGATAATCGCACCGATTCAATGACGTTGCGCCGACAGCAAAATTATTTTTATACATAATATTAATTTAATAAAGCTGTTAGAACAAGGTTGCAAACGTCTATCGAAGCACATTTTGTAATAATATAAAAAAAAAACATATAGAAATTGTTTGAGGGAAAAAAACATCAAACTTCAATGAACAGTTTTTTTTTTTGTTTTTCTTTTAATTTTACATCGCGTAATATTAAGAAAATAAGCTACTACTTCTGGTTCGGAATCGGACTTTGTATAATTAAGTACAATGCCTATTGAATTGAAATAAATATTTGCGAATATGTTCAACAAAAATCAATTTCAATAAATATTAAAGTTAAATCTGTATTTTATTTATATTATTTTCTTTTTCTTCTCTAAATTCAATCTTTATTTAAGAATTTCGTTAATCGTTTTCAAATGTTTACGAAATGAGTAAGTATTGGACAAATTAAGAAAAAAAAAAAAAAAAACGAATGGTGAATGTTAATAAATTTCTAGTTTCAGTTTCATTTCGATCAAAGCTTAGTTTAGGTTTTTCAATAGAATTAAAAAAAAAAAAAAAACCAAAATGAAATCGAAACTCATAACATATTTTTTTTTTTTTTTACATAATAAATAAACGATTTGAGTATTTTGTCAGAATATAACTACTTATTTTTAAATTCTCTCATGATTTTGTTTGCGCATATTATTATAGCATTAGAAGAAATACTGGCGCCTTGATGCCAAGTTTTAATCAATTTTTTTTTTTTTTCAAAACACCTTTAACTTTATTTTATTTTACTTTATTTTTTTTACATTTTACTTTGTCGTTGGTGAGGTAAATGAATAGACATGTTATTATTGTGTATAAATGCGGTTGGCATTGTTTTCACAACACAAATACATCAAATAACATTTTGTTATAACATAAGATTGATTATATATACGATATTATTATTTAGCAGAGGTATACTCGTATTTGTACGATATGATAAATTAAATGACATTTTAATAGACTTTAAGACAGTTTTATTGAGCGCTTATACACTGGACAAGATCGCAATTGAACGATTATTTTGTTATTTATAGTTTCTGTTTTATTTTTATCAATTAATGGAATTAATTTTTGCGATAGGGTTTTAAAGTTCCTTTTGCCATTATATGTACATTTTTATTGCACTTGAATGATGCGGTAATAATTTACGAGAAATTCATACCAATAATATGCAATCATAATTATTTTTATTTATAATCGTAAAAAGCCTCACAGGTTTTACAAATTGCTGATTATTTTCTATCGAATTATCAATTATTATCAATTATTATTTTTTGTTAATTTTTTTATTTATTTTCTTTTATTTATTATCATTTGAGCTAACAAACCATTTGCATTATCGATAATAATTTATTTTGTATGTAAATTTGTGCTAAGCAAAAGCACACACCAACCAGCAAACAATTTATTATTATGTATTTTTTTTTCGTTTTTCGTTTTTCTTTTTTAAGCAAAATATTGTACATAAGCTAATTAGCTAAAAAATTAAATTTATAAGTCATTTTAATGAAACTTGTTATTCCATTGAAACGAAAATAAAATTAATAATACAGAAAAAAAAAAATAAACAAACATTGATTTATGGGCAATGGCAGATGATAATATTATAATATACTTTTAAATACAGGTCTAATTCAAAATGTACATGGAATTTGTGTAAATAATTTATGTGAGAAATGATGTCACCGCTACAAATACTAGCGACAAGTAGAGAACGTTTTATTTATATTTACTTATTTTTTATTTTTTGTTGGTCGCTTTCAATGTATTTTTTATATAAATATATATTTTCGTTAATCTAATAGATCAATACATTGAAAGCGAATTGCAAATAAGCCAATATGTTTTCATCTGAATTTAATGAAGTGGACATTTTAGCAATTTTATTTCAAATAAAAACGATTAAATATAAATTTGATAATGTTTTTATTCTTTTTTTTTTTTGTTTGAGACTTGAAGTATTTAAAATTTGGTTATTATCTTTTTTATTTTAACTCTTGAATATAGTTTTTTTTTTTTTTTTATTTGTTGGATGAAGCATATTTATTGCTAAGTAGTTTAGAGCTCTTACAACAAATAATATCGAACGGAAAAGAGCACCTTGAATAGATCGCTTTAAGGTTTGCTGTGTAAACGACGTGTTACTGAATAAGTAAATATAACGCTGATGGTTAAACTATTATTGAATCTATTCCAAACATGGATATTACAAAATCTATTGATATTATCTTAAATCAATCAGCAATTTGAAATTAATTGGTTAGAAATATTTTTAACCATTAAAAGATTTTGTATGGAAAATAAATTCCCTTCTGTCTTCACCTATTTCAAAACATATTAGAAGAAGAAAAAAAAATAATATAATAATGTAAAAATGGTTATAAACAATTCTATAAATATTTACTGAAGTTGGTATTCTACGTGTTGTTAAATAAAAAAAATACCTGTCTAATAATAAACACATTTTTCATATTTATTCTATTTTTTTGGTTATAAAGATTATGAACTGTTTTTAGTTTTACTTTTTTTTTTGTTGATGTTGTCGGTGTTAAACGTATATAGCCCAAATTCAATATGAATAAAAACAACAGTGGAAAATGAAACGCTTGCGATTCGTAACGAAAGAAAAAAAAAATTAGCGAGTCATTGAAAAGTTGTTTCTTAAATTTTCTGTAATCACAAAGTAAAAAAATGTATATATATAATTTTTTTTTTTGATAATGCAGAAAAAATATGGCGATTTGATAATAATTTTGTTTATTTGATTTGAGCACTTTTATAGCTACTTCAATGCTATTATTTTTTTTTATTATAAATAAAAGATTAGAAACAACATTTTCAATAATCTAAATTTAAGAAACTCATATAGATAATACTTACTGGCTGTATTATCTTTATTTCAATGAAATTTGTAATATGTATTCGTGAATTATAAAAATAGCCGGCTTCAAAAGAACATTTATAATCACGAACTGTTAGCGATTCTTTGAAGGTATATAATTTATATGCGAATATGGTGCTGTAATTATTATGTAATATCCCATATGAAATATATTTAAAATGCTGAACAGAAAAACGAAAACTTTTCGCATTGGTAAAATGATGCAATGATTATTCAATTACCCTCAAAATACCAAAAAATAAAATCGTATTAAAAGAAAAAAAAATAAGAATTATTTACACAGACCAGATAGCTTGTTTTTATTATAGTTGTTGTCGCGATCGTATTACAACACTCAAAATTAAATACGAAAAAAAAAACGTGAAGAAGAATCGAAACACAAACATTACATTACACATATGAATGGGTCACTATGTTAATTCTATTTATATCAATTACACTTACACATGACATTTTCCATAACGTGAAAAAAAAAATAATAAATATAAATTGATATGCTCAATCAGAACTAAGAAAGACACTGAATAAAAGTGAAATTGCTTGTAGGCAATACAAATACCGCTTACACTATATGCATCTTTTTTAGGTTACGGAACAAAAAAAAAAAATAAAATAAAAAAATATTAAAGACGCGCAATTACTTTTGAAGAGATAAACAATACAAAAAAAAAAAACGTAATGTAGAAGTAATAATATACACTTCAAATAAACGCGCACACATGCACCAACGTTTTAACTACATATTACACTACAGTTTCATACGAACAACATTGTATGATATGTTAACATACGATGATTGCTGAGACACTATTTTATGTTTATTACAATATTTATGTTTTTATGTTTCGTTACACTTACAAGAATCATATGTGATTTTATTGAGTAATTTCTGAAAACAATGACGTCATGCTATTGTTTGTGAAGTTATGTCATACTAACACAGTTTTCTATACTTGAATAAAATTGAGAAGAGAACAATTCCCTCCATATAAACAACTAATACTAATTCAACGGTTATAATATGCGCGCGATTCATTCAATCATTTATATAATATGTATTTACTTGTAAACAGAGACAACCTGTTAAATAAACTTCCATAAAAGTGTATATTTGGAAGGGAGATAGAAAAATGACTGTGGGGAGTTTGGTTCGCTAAATTTTCAATAGCGACATTCAGTATCGAACCGGCTCTTATACCTTTCAAAACGAAATAAATCGACGGATGAAAATAATATAGTGCTTTTTTTTTACATATTGGATATTTTTCTTTAAATTTTATAGTTAAGGAATAACTATCAATATTAGCTTTCTGCAAGCGGTAGAAAGTTAGTTTTGTGCTTAATGCTTTAGAATTTAGTTATGGATCCTGCTGAGGATCCACCACCGTCATCCTCGCAAGAGGATGCTGGCCCTAGTACGCCAACCCAACGTCTACGCAATAAAGTGACATACTATGAAAAAGTATGGTCATCTGGTCAAAAAAGACCGGGTGAAAGTGATGAAACCGACCAATTTGCCATTGATGTGCATGCCTTTGAGAAACGCCTTAAAGAAGAACGCGACCGAAAAATTCATGAGCAGAGTCCAAGAATTGATGTTAAATTAAAATCAACACCCCAACCATCGCCCAGACAAATTGATTTACCCACAAATATCAAGGTAAATATAACTCACCGAGTGGATTCGGCTGACCCAAATAACGATTCTTATGAAGAAAATGTTGAACGAGTTATCGAACAAGGTGAAGTTAAAGGGCATTCAAGAGTGTTAAAATTTGAAAAAATCACGGTTAAAAAATCTGTACGTGAAGTGAATATTACAAGTACTAGTAGCAGTACTGGCACCTCACCAGTTGTTAAAACAGTACAATATTCGGAAGTGTTTAGTCCATCTGAAGAAAAAACAACATTTGAAGATTCGGCCTATCACTCTCATCACTCTCATCATTCCCATGTTCGCAGCAGCACCACATCAAAATCATCATCAAATACATCGTTGCATGGAAATTTTCCATCTGAAGAAAATGTATTTTCTCGTCGAACACCATCACGTGAAAGAATTCATGAAAGTGAACCACATTCCTGGAGTAGTGGTGATGGCGCGGGTGCTATTGGTGGTATTACTAGTGGGAGTTCTGTTAGTTCTGTTGCTGGTGGTAACCAAGTTAATCGCCGGCAATTTACCACAGATCGTCATACTAGCGAGGGCGATGCTACCAGTTCCGATTGGTACAACGAGTATAGAGCACAGAGTTTTCAAACGGTGGCATCCAGAATGGATTTTAAAAGAAGCAATTCACAATATGATAATCACATTAAGCAAATTCGAGGTATTTATAATTGCACATATATAAAATGGTTTATTAAAATCAATACCAAGTGCTTATTTAATTATGGAATTTCAATTAGAAATTATGGATACGAAATTAACCACATAAAAACTATAATATGTGACTTAACAAAAATAAAAAAAAAAAAATGAAAAAATTCAATTAATTATTGAACTTTTCGAGAAAAAAGTGAATATAATTTTATCAATAATAGAATGCATTCCCTTTTATAGCCTCTATTAAAATGTTTGTTAGGCCAGTTCAACCGGTTTTCTCAGAATATATAAATTCATTTTGTGGTAACAGCTATTTGAGATTCTTTGACTAAAAATAGGAGTATATAAAGAATGAATAAACTAAAAACACAAAAATAAAAATAAAAAAAAATATCAAAACGAAATAAATGAATTTTAATGCATAAAAGAAGAACTACAAAATTGGTTATATTTAATTGGTTAATTTCAAATATAATTCTTTAGACGGATTGAGGTTAACAAAAAATGCAAATTTTCATACATATGTATAAATATTATAATCCGTCTTATTTATTAGAACTCTTAAAATGTTAAGTTTTAAATTAAAACCTGACATCCATTTCAAAATCATTCTAGTTTTAGTGTTATGGAATTTACAAAAGAAGAAAAAAAAACATGAATTCTATTAATAATGCAATAAAGTCACAAATATATATATTAGTCTATCAACAGCTAATGTAATATAATAATAAATCAAATTAATATATAATATCATTAAGATTGTCTTAATAAAAATTCTATTAATAATTGTATTTAAATTTAACAGCAATTGGAAGATCGCCGACGGGCAATAATTTCAAATAAAATAAATATTCAGACCATAATAGAATTTAATTTAATAATAGTTTAGAATCGAGATATTCAGGAATATCCAATACAATTGTTTTTTTTTTTTAATAAGTTTAGTTTTTGAAGTGCCCGAAATAACAAAGATTATAAATATTAAAAAGTTTATTGAAATCTTGAAATAATTGTTGTACAAAAATAAATCGACCTTGACAAATTATTTGTGTACAATGGTTTGGTATGGTTTTTGATAGATGTTAATTTTAATATTGTGTCGATAGCATACGAATTCAACAATGATATAGCATTTTTTTTCTTTCGAGGTATGCATGGATGGTCAGATTGTAGAGTATGTTGTCTTACTACTCACTACCAAGTCAGCATGAGAGCATTCTATGTTTTTTTTTATAAGCTTTAAGTTTACATTTTCGCCAGTAAACAATTCTTAATTGAATTCATCACAATAATAATATAGAAAAAATTCTAACCAGACGTAGGTAATATAAACAGCAAATCAAAACGAATATTAAAAGCAGTATAATCTTTTGGTGAAATAAAAATTAACCTTAATAAAAAAATATAAATTGACCTTATCTTACTTTATTATATATGGTTTTTCATGTAGTCAGACTGCTGGCTATCGATTTTTTTTTTTTTTTTTATTTTGCTAGAAATAATTTATTTATTCATTATCGTTTTATGCAATCATTTATCAGTTATTTTAATATACTCGAATTATTGTTTCTGACAAATCCAAAGAAAATTCATGACACAATAATTTAATAAAAAAAAAAAAAAATTCTTATCATAGAATATGATTTTATTTAACGTAGAAAATATATTTATTTTTTATTTTATCATTAGTATATGTGAAAGGAATCACTAGCATTAATGCTGACTCATAGACACAATAATTTATGTTGACATTTCTAAATTCTAAAAATGCGGTGAATGGAACTTTTAAAATGTCAAAATTCTTTCACAAAATCGAACAAGACGTGTCCAAACAAAAATTTTAAAACATTAAAATATCGAAATTTAGTATTTACTGGTCATGTAATTTCATAAATTCTATAATAATTTCTCTCAACCTCAAGAATATTGAAATCAATAACGATTTTACATAATATTTTTGAGTTACACAAAGTTTTCCTGTGTTTTTTTAATCAATCAATCTTTTATATCTAATTTAAACGTTCCCCACTGGCTGAATAATGTATTCGATATATTCAAAATTATACATTGATGTTGCGTAGTTAATTAAAGAAAAATCAGTAATTATTAAAATTGAAAAAGGTAGTAATTCGTTAGTCATATATTAGCATAAAATAGAAGTATATAATCAAGGTGTTTAGAATACAAACAATATCAGCTGAATGAAATGTCTTTTAAAAAAAATATATTTTTAATTCTTTTAACTTCTTTACCAATAAGCTACTGTATCTTTTCTATTTACATAGCTTTCTCTCAACGTGTTACTACTAATTTTGTATTCACACTCAATGGCATTATATCTTTCGTTAATGGCCACTCACCATGTCTAAATAGTCTTCAATCGAAATTAAATGTTGTTGTTGTTGTTGTTATATTTTCTCTCTTGTACAACGTTACATTATATCCAATATTTTCTACGCATAATATTTTCCTAAACAAAGAAATAACGAAAAAAAAATCTTATTCAATATTGACGTTCCACCGCGACTATATGTCGGTTGGATAAATATCACTAATAAATAATATAAAAAATAATTACTATTTAACCAAAAATATCCCACAATTGGTTCCATAGCCATATTTTATTGCATTCAGTCAAAATTCATTTTTATAAGTGAGTAAAATATCATAAGTATTTACGCACACAAAAAAAAAACAAAAAAAAAAAACCATATGTAATACCTTTAAATAAAAAAAGAATTAGGTCATGAGAGAGAGAACAATAATATGTATATTATTACATTAACACGATAAAATGTTAAACTAATGTATTTTATTTCGTTTGCAACACTTAAGCCACTCTCGGTAATAATAAATATTTTTCTTCATGTATATGAGTTAGCTTAATGGTCTCTTCTATAATGCGAATAGGTCAGTACATGAATTTGGTTATATTTATTTTCAAATTTTTATTTTTTTTTTGTATATAATAACATTCATTACTTACAAATATTTATACACAATATAATCGAACTTGCCGATATAAATATTGTAAATAAATTATATGTGTATAATGCAATTAAAGATAAGTTCTGAAAAACCTTGTTAAGTTAATTAATAATTGCCGAAAAAATAGACACACAATCACCATAAATAAATAAACAATCATCATATTGCGTAAATTATTTATTTAATACAAAGACATATGATACCGATTACCGATGCCGCTTTATATCCAATGACATAATCGAATAATCTCTTTGACGAAGACAAAATTATCGATTTTTTTTGAGTATACGGTCAGCTGTTCTTATATATGTGTACAGAATACAGACAGAGTTATTATAATTCATGTGATATAGCAATAGCATTTATAGCGATGGTTGGCTTTATTATATAGAAAAATATATGCCTACGTGCGTGTTGGTTGATATCAATTTCAAATTGAAATTGAAAATTTTCTGTTATGCGCAGAATTTGATGGAAAATGTGATGCAGTCATTTGTCTGTCTCTAAGGATAAAGAAAGATACCTATAATGAATAAAAGTATTTTAATACTTTTTTTGTTAGTAAGATAATCATTTATAATTGCTGATTCGATGCCAACATAAAAATTATTATTTTGTTTTGTGTTTTTTTACAAGGTGCTAATAAGTCACAATTTTAATGTATAATGTAAACTATTTAATGAAATAAACAAATAGACAAATGTTTCTGTCATGTTCATATATCACATAATGGCATAAATGCACAGAATACCGAAATATTTTCAATTACATTTATAACAATTAAAATTTTTAATACATTTCGAGTACATTTATATTCTAAACATTTTTTTCTTTTTTGATTGTACTTAGTTTAATATCCCTGTAAAGCATTCACATTCTCAGTCATTCGAAATTAATATCATTTCCTTGATTTCCATAAAATTTCTTTTGGAAAGATTTGAGATGGTCTCTTAATCTTCAAATACAAGAGCAATAGCTTCCCAAACTATCTGAAGAGCATTTTTATGCGGATAAATTAGTACAGAGATGCAGACAAAAAGTTTAATAAATTGATTCTCATTTACAATTTATAAAAAATTAATCCGCTTAATTATTTTCTAAATAGGGTTTTATTATATTTTTGATACTTTTTTCCCTCATAAAAAAAAACCTGCATATGACGATGGGTGTGTTTCGGTAATGAAATATTACCACCAACAAAACAATGTTTCCACTTCACCCTAATGGGACGCACGGTTTCTTAGGTTTTTATATTCAGATTTCTTATATAGATATATAAAATGCTTTATTAATCATGGATTTAATATTTGGTCATATTTTTTTCCTTTTCATTACAAATTAATAGATGTTAAAAAAAAAAAAAAATTCTTAGAAATTTAAATGTGGGTAGACCAGATAAATGTCAGGTATTTATTGGAAAATGTCTGTTATATTATTTTGTTTTAAAATTGTTCGAATAATATTCATATTTTTTAAAGTTAGGTTCACCGAAAAACCTAATCTGATACTGTGTCCTTTGTTTCCCGTTCTTCTACTCCAATAAAAATAAAAAATATTACCAATAAAATAACTATACAAGCGAACAAGACCGTACAAAAATATTCACAAATAACATAATAAAATACTTATCGAGCCTTATTAAATTCCCCTAAGTTCGTTGTGATCAAGCACAGTTCAATCAAATGTATGAAATGCGTGCCAAAGCGTGTCTTTGTGTACCAGGAAAATAATTTTCATGCAATTCCCATAGAACATACCTATCTTCGTTCTACAATATTCTTTAAAAAAAAAAAAACATAAACATAATAGTTTATTGAGCAAACTAATAATATGAATACGGAAGGAAGCTATAGAATTATTTTTTATGTCATTTTCGTATTTCGACAAACTATTTATTTATTTTTTGAATAAAATTTATAGGCAAAGTTCCAATAGTAAGGATTATGGAATTTAGAAATTTTAACATATTTCAATAGAGAAATACTATATAACAATCTAATATTGCATTTTGGGGTTTTATTCATATATAGAGACATGTTCTATGAGTTGTCAGGTGTGTTATTTACCGTTTAAAAATAAATGAATAAATTATTAATATCTAAGATGGATATAGGGTAAAATGTATGATAAATGTATGATTATCGAACGAAATATTCACAATAACCGTTTTTTATTGTTCTATTGATCTTCTTTATGAGCATATTTTATAATGCATACATTGGAAGGTTAATTTCCAAACATTTTGTATATACACATTGCACATACTTTACTAAGTATGAATTTTTGCAAAATATACATTTTTGCTATGCTAAAAGTCATATTTTTGTATACTTTGGAAGGTATAATGCAGGGCTAGGTGACGTATGACTTAACTTCCCAATACCATTTTATAACTTAACTTACCCTACATATATCGACTTTGCTACAATTCCACCATTCCACCATTCTGACATCTAGCATTATTTTACTCTTATTATAGTTCCCCCGCTAGGGCAGAGAAGAAAATGAAACCTGTACAGATCGACTTGGCTACCATTCCACTATTCATTTTCAGTTTTCTCAAAATCAGCCCAGGAAACGTATACTGCTTACATCGAATTGGCTCCGATACCACTATTCTAATATCCAGCACTATTTCTCTCTTTTCATAGTTGCTCCGGTTAAATCATTTTATCTTTGGGAAGTTATGTCATGTAAAGATTCTTTTAACCCCAAATATATTTAAAAATTTGACTTAACGTCCCAAATCAATATGATATAAATACTCTAACTTATCTTCCTAAGTTTGTTGGGAAGTTAAATCATTTTATCTTTGGGAAGTTATGTCACCTTGCATATTTTTTTTTTGAAGTTATGTCAGTTTTAAGTTATTTTTTTTGGCAAGTTAAGTCAGTTTGCTTTGGGAAGTTATGTCTTAGGAAGTTACGTCACGGAACCATAATGAAGTACAAAGTATATATTTTTCATTCAATTTTATGTTCTTTAAAAAGTATTCACTAGTTCCAATCCAAAACATACCTTCCAAGGTATATCAAGGCTTTTATATATCTAGGATTATTTATTAGAGAAGCTAACATATAAAAATGTTACTTCCTTCACGAAATATATTTCACT
>JAABKK020008046.1:0-24714 GCA_011634745.2 Catotricha subobsoleta
TAATAATTTATAATAATTTATAATAATTTATAATAATTTATAATAATTTATAATAATTTATAATAATTTATAATAATAATAATACAATAAGTTATGATTTATTATTCAAGAAGGAAACGAAGCACCAAAATCATCCCTCTGGCTTGTTAATAAATTTGTTAGGTAGCTGACATACATTCGAATCTTTTTCTGTAACATTCTTCAAACACATATGTGCTATTTTCCTCATTCTCGATCCACACATTAACGATATAGCTGGTTGTTATACTATTTTCGTGTTTGACTTTGTCGCTAAGTAAGGATATATATTATGTATTTGTGTTTATGAAACATATATATATATATATTATATATACATATAATACAAATACAATATATATATGTGCGGAGAAAATAGGTATGTATATAATATTTTTTTTGGTATGAGAAAATCCATCTATATTATATTAGGGCGATTTTATTTGATTTTTTGAAAAAAAACAAGTATTGGTTTTGAAAACTTTTTTTTGTTGTTTTTTTAAAGTTTTTCAAATATGTTATAGATAATATATGAATGTCAAAAGTACTTTTTGCCTATGAGTTACTTAAAGGTCCCAGGAGATAACGATACAAATTTAGGTACAATGGGCTTAAAAGTTACGTTTTTTAAAGCTTTTATTTTTCCTCAATTATATAGTTATAGTAAACTTTACAAATTTATTTACTGTAAAAGGATTATTAAGATTTTATTTGTTTAGTTGATAATTAAATAAGCTTTCTAAAACTATCAAGGCTATAAGTAATCTGTGAGGGCGTGCGTTTACTTTACTTACTTATGATCATATAATTTTACTTCCTTTTTGAAAAATTCGGGCCAAATTCTTCTTCCGCAAATTTTTTCGAAATCATCACCCTTTTTTTTTGGATAGACCTGCTCTTTTATAATATAACAACATTGACTCTATATTTATGCGATATTTAATATTAGCGGTTGTGTAATACGACAGCATTATACATAGTTTTGTCAATAAAACGTGCTGAAAATACATAAATAAAAGAAACAAATATGATTTTAATATTTTAACAATTTTTTTGTGTTTCTTCATAGTAGATCATTACTTTTCTACTGAAATACATTTTCTATAGGCTATACTAATAATGAGGACATAAAAATTAATAAGCATAAGTATACTGTTAAGAAAATTAAGTAATATTTTTTATTCTGATTAAAATAATAATAGTCAAATCCAAATTTATTTAGTTTGATTTCAATATATATGGAAATTGAATGCACAAGTTATACCTACGTAATATTAAAATTTCAAAGGATTTTTAATCGGATTTATAAGTAATAAATTACGTCACTTCCACAACAAACAATTTAAACATTTTGTTTTAGAAAAGCATCAAAATGGCTTAAAAATAATGGTTGTAAAGTAAATATAATTTAATATTACATATAAATTTTAGATTTAAACTCAAGAATTTCGTGATTGTGTTGTGTCTGCAGAAGAATATTGTTACGGTTTCCGGAAAAAGTAAATAAATTTTAAATTGATATGTCTCAAGAACGTGCGCACTGCTTTCAATTGTATCTTTTCTTTCAGAATCGTTGGGATGTCTACTTTCATCCAGTCAGATAGTCGTTCACAAACCGCCCAGCTCCTTCAAGGGTACTCTATTCTCATGCCCACATTTTACAGTTTGAATTAAAAAAATAAATAAACAAATAAAATCTTACTTTCTACAAATTGAGAGTAAAACAAAGTAAAAATTTAGTTTTGTATTGAGTAATTAATATCTTTTTTAGAACTATTTAAAATATAAGGAAGTTATCATATATTTTATTATTTATATTGTTGCCTTACTTTCTTCAATTAATTTAAAACTACACATAATTAACATTATGTACTTTTTTGGTGACTTTTATACCATAAACGCGTTTAAATAAGTAATTAAGTCAGAAGAAACGAAAAATCAAATATAAAAGAAGAACTAATTTTCCGCAGCTATCTATAGTAAAACAAAAAGACATATGGTCAAATATATGTTTTTACTCCCCACTTTATATTTACATACTAAAAATAGCTTGTCTATAATATAATTTGTTGGCACAGTAACAAATTATCGAGGTCTGAGACGTGAATTTCATCTTCGGAAATATTTGGCCGGTAGTTGTTTTGCTATTCGTTATTGTATTTTCTGTAAGCATATAGTGAAATTGCGCGATTAGTAGCCCGGTTTTGTTTGATTTTCTTATATATATCTATCAAATATTGTTATATTCAATCGCGCACAAAAACAACAAAAAAATCCAAGTAAATATACGATTTCGTTTGCTTTTTTATTGATTATTTGATTAAATTAAAAATATATCATATTTTAATTGTGAAATGTAATGACGATATTCATATTTGGAACATATTCAGAGTGTCAGTGAGCCTCGTCACAAGTAAATAATATTTATGTTAAAGCAACAATCGTTTGGTATAGATAAAAAAAAAAAAATAGGTAACCAACTAACCTGTCTACAGTAATGCTAGTATATTTACGATAGAAAAAAGATAAAAATAAAACGGTCGTCTGTAGTGTTTGTCGCGAGTTTAAAAATATTATTGCGTATATATTCGAAATATATTAGTGGGCTAAAGATAATCGTGCATGTGCCGCTTGCTGCTTTTGTTCATTTATATATTAAAAAATTATATGTACAAAAAATTAACTATTTATGCTCGTCAGTTTATAAAGTGTTTCATAAAAATATCATTGTAATTGCAAACAATATATCGATAAAAGACATTGGTATAACAATAACTATTTTTGTTGTTGTAATATTGTGACTGTGAGGTAATGTTAATGAAATCATAAAAGTGTCGTCGAATATTACAATATACTTAGACTTACGTTATGTACATATATATATTTTAATCAATATAATACATTTTATATATTGTTCAGGAACAATATTAGCATTGTAGTGCTCAAAAAAACATATAATAATAATAATTTTAACATTTAAACTTCAATTAATTACAACGAATTATATACCTACGTATATGTGTGAAAAAATAAATTATAGAAACAATATGTTTCAGTTGCCACAAACAAAAAATAGCTATTAAGATATATTGTGAAGGAAGTCGATTTATGTAAATAAAACTGACCACACGCAGTGCGAATAACAGTGCTTTTCAACAAGTTTAATTTTCAAACTCAGAATTTAGAGTTAAATAATTGTCTGTATGATTTTCTTTTAATTTTTTTTTTTTTCTAGTAACATCTAATAATTTAGTTATTGGATTATGTGTCGATAATTAAATATAATTTATACTAATACACTGAAAAAAAAATCACCAAAAGTTAAATCAGCTAAATTTACGGAAATAGTATATTATTTGTGTAAAATAGAATGTATTTGTTGCAAATATAACATATTCGTGATAGCCATATAACTAGCTGCTTGAGATTAAATAGTAGCAGATATTTTAATATTTATGTAATTGCAACAGATAATAGTACCTTTTCATGGATTATATTTTCTTCAAATATATTTTGATTTATGTATATGAAAATTAAAATATATGCTAAATAAATAATACATAACCAATTTATTTACATTTATAACATATATCACAGATCTAATTATATTTCTGTAAATTTGTTGATTTTCTTTTGTGTAGATTCTTTGATAATATTAAAAAATGTATTAAGCGAAACAAAAGCAATAACAATAATAATATCAAATACAAATTTCTTGGTGTCAATAATGTTAGTTATAAATATTTGCATATTTAGTGTAATTATGTATGAAAAGTTTAACTCTCAATATGAAGATATTAAATATGTTTAATAATTATTACAGATAAATAAAATATTTATAAAATTATTCTACCAAAAACACACAAATTTATAGAAAAGAAGGAGTTTACTATTTTTTGAAAAAAAAAAAAAAACTGTCAATAACATATATGTTTGTTTGTTGTTTTTTTTTACATTGAGCATTTCTATATTTTTTTATTATAATTTAAAAATGGGTTCAGTATCTCTGTGGGTATTGCGATATTTGTTAATAATATTAACCACAGTTTATGTTCAAACAACCAATGGCATTATTGAAAATGGTGTATCTGAAGATACAATATCATCGTCGACAGTGGATAGTGAAATATATTCTAGCAGCACGGATGGTGAATTTACTAATAGCAGCAGCACAGATGATGAATTTAGTAATAGCAGCAGCACAGATGGTGAATTTAGTAATAGCAGCAGCACAGATGGTGAATATAGCAGTAGCACAGATGCTCATGTTGTGCGTACAAATAGAAAAAAAAAAGATGGGGTAAGATGTGAAGATGGCCTTCTTCTAAATGTATGGATGCCTATTGAGAATATGAATACTGGAGATCGAATTTCTAAAGGTTTAGTTTATTTCCTAGTGATGTGTTATTTATTTCTTGGTGTTTCAATAGTATCAGATCGCTTTATGGCGGCTATTGAAGTAATAACAGCAAAAGAAAAAGAAGTTAAAATTCTCAAGCCAGATGGCACCACACAAATTGTAGTAGTTCGTGTCTGGAATGAAACAGTCGCCAATTTAACATTGATGGCTTTAGGAACGAGTGCACCAGAAATCTTACTGTCTATAATTGAAATATTTACTAGAAATTTTGAAGCTGGTGATCTGGGACCAGGAACAATTGTCGGATCTGCTGCATATAATTTATTTGCTATTATAGGACTTTGTATCTTAGTTATTCCAAATGGTGAGGTAAGAAGGATAAAACATTTGCGAGTATTTTTTGTTACGGCAACTTGGTCAGTTTTTGCTTACATTTGGTTATATGCTATACTGGCCGTTTTCACTCCTGGACGCGTCGATATTTGGGAAGGTCTTATTACATTTATGTTCTTTCCGCTTACCGTGTATACGGCTTATGTTGCTGATAAACGATTACTGATATATAAATATATTGGAAAAGGTTATCGAATGAATAAACGCGGTATAATGGTTCAAAGTGAAACAGAACAGACTGTAGAAATGAATGGTCGTGATGTTCATATTAAACAATTAGAAGAGACTGGTGAACTTTTGCCGGAAGATTTTAAAGATTTTGAGCAAGCTCGAAACGATTATATAAATATTTTAAAGGATCTACGAAAAAGGTTTCCTCAACATGATATGGAGTATCTAGAGATTATGGCACAAGAACAGCTTATGAATAACGGTCCTAAATCACGAGCATTCTATCGTATTCAAGCGACAAGAAAAATGATTGGAAGTGGTAATATTATGCGGAAAGTAACCGAAAGGGCACAAAATGATCTTAGTGAAGTAAAAGCTGTACTGAAACGTGTTGATATTGATGAAGATGATGGCATTCCAAAGGTACATTTTGATCCAGCTCATTATACTGTTATGGAAAGCTGTGGAGAATTTAATATTCGTGTTGTAAGACGTGGAGATTTTTCGTCTCATGTTACGGTTGATTTTGAGACTGAGGATGGTTCAGCTGAAGCAGGTAGTGATTATGTTGCGAAGAAAGGTACAATAGTGTTTCCACCAGGTGTCGATGAAAAATTTATTAAGATTGAAGTAATTGATGACGATGTATTTGAACAGGATGAACATTTTTATGTGCGTTTAAGTAATGTTTCAGGTGGGGCTGTTTTAAAGGCCCCCAAAGTGGCCACTGTTACGATCTTAGACGATGATCATGGTGGCATATTTACGTTTTCTGCTATTGATCATGAATTAGTGGAATCAGTGGGCACTTATGAATTAAAAGTTATGCGTTTGTCAGGAGCTCGAGGTAAAGTTAAAGTTCCTTATTGGACAGAAGATGGAACCGCTAAAGCTGGAAAGGATTATGAACCAATTAAAGGAGAATTAGAATTTGAAAACAACCAAAGCGAGTAAGTAGATATCATTAAAACTTAATTACAGATTTTTTTGAGACCTAATTAAATGTTTACAGTGTACACATATGTATTGGTAAAAAGTCGAAAATTAAGCCAATTTTTAATTAAGACTGATTGATTGACGGATTAAGTAATAAAATTGATTTTTCACCTTGTCAAACAAGGGAATATAGTTTTTGAAGTATTTTTAATTTTTTTAGTATTTCGGTTTATTCTATATTTAGTAATATTTTCTATAGTTGAAAATATGTACATTTTCAGCTGTAAAAATATTTAATCTAGCTCATAATGTAATTTTGATTTACAATAAACATGTAAAAAATTAAATTTATTGCAGACGCAGGTAATGTTTGACTCATATCATGTTTATTCAATTCAATTTAACAAATTTTTTTTTTTCAATTTAAATTTTCTTAAAAAGCATGTTTGTCATTGACAAATTTTCAACCATATTTTATATTGTACATTTATATGACAAATTACACATCGCATTTAATATTATTTTACATCAGTAGCAATACAAACATTTATTATATATGCAAAGTAAACTATAATATTGTGGAAAACAGATCCAATTTTTCATCATGAAAGCTGCAGATCCTTAGTATATATACAAGAGAGAATACGGCGGAGCCCTTACGACGGTACCTATACTCCTTAAAATTTCCCCATTCCATATTTTACACGCGCGACAATCTCATCAATGTGCAGAGCTCTGTTTTAATGTACATTTTTGCCACACAAGCCAAATAACGAATATTGCAAATATAAATATCAGAGCAAATACTAATACTACAATATTTTGGCCCTAACATTTACGATTCAGTACTCGGTACCATAATTTGTTTATATACATATTGCGTATAGTACTTTATTTAGGTTTTTTCATAGGTTTGTATTGGTGGTTTGTACTGGTTGGTATAATTCTATATAACTGAATCGTTTTAACCAATGTATAAAAGTATATTACCTTTTGTGAGAATAGAGAATATCTTGTGTATATATACCATGGACTACAATAAATTTTATATGGTTAGCGCAAGCAAAATATTATGATGATGAGTGGAAAATCAGTCAGCGAGTGAGCAATATGACAAAGAGTTAGTGAAAATTGGCAAAAAGTTTCCTTTTTTGTTCAGTCGACGAGCATGCACCGCGTCGTTCGGTTTGTGTTTATTGTCTCTGTCTTTGTTTTAGTTGTCTATATATTGTTATAAAAACAGAAATCACAATATTCCTCTTCACCAGTGAGTGTGTGGTAAATGCTTTTTGCAAAAAGAAAAAAAAATATATGAAAAAGTTAAATCTACAATTTCAAATATTATTATTATAGATCTGTGTGTTTTCGCCGTGTTAAAAAACATTAAAAATTGTATTTAATTATTTAATTAATTTATTAAAATCGTTTCAGATAAAATTTAAATTAATCAAAATACTTTGTTAGCAATTGAGTCAATATCAGTACAATAAAATGCATACAAATATTGCACATATGTTTCAAATGATTTAATGTTTATAATAATAGTATTAGGTATATCTGCAGCAAAAGAAAATATTAAGAAAATAAAAGCTTGGAAACTTATTGCGTTTATATTTTGATTCCTCAAACGACGTTTAGAATAAATAAAGATCTATTACATGATTTTTTTCTATGCGGATTAGCATTTAGTAGTCGGGTCAGAAACAAACTGTAAGCTGTGTCTGTTATGACGACGACATCGAATTAATTTTTTACTCCTTGATATATCTTAATCTACAATTAACGAATTATTTATCTCGTTAATTTTATTGCTTTCATATAACCTAAATACCATTAAATAAATAATTTTATAAAATCAAAATCGATTATGCTATGATTTGAATTTAAATGCAATAATAGTGACTAAGTTCAGCATATAAAAAGACAATTATTCTCATGCTGAGTTAATAAATTACATAAATAACTTTGTATATTATGTACAAAATGCATAGATTAAATTATTTGCTAATGAGCAATCACAATATACAACAAAAAAAAATTGTTTAACGTTCAAAAGAATTTTCGCACTCTGTTTAATTTTATAGAGATATATTATGTGACGGATATTAAATGTTACTAAGCATTTCATATATGTTTTTATAATTGCACTAGCGTCTTCTGTACTTGTACATGATAACAAAGTTAACGTCTATTAATATAATAAACAACAAATAGCACTTACATTTTGCAGATGTAATGAAGCCAACAATAATTTACATTCGACATTTTAAATGGTGCAATTCTTTTGAATGAAATATGCTTGAAAGTTGGTATATTTTAAAAAAGCCTTCCATAATTTGGAAATTATAAACTGCTTCATTTTAAAAGTTTTGAATAAATTGAACTGATAATATTAACATACAAAAAAAGCAAATTTAATTAAGTCAGTTGGTTCTATGTAGCGTTTCGGTAGGTAAACATTTTTTTTAAATTAAACTCACTACGGTGCAGACAAGAGTACATATAACACTCATTTTTCAATTAAAACAAATTGGTATGTTTTAGTAGATATTTGTGTGAGAGAATTAAAAGTGAAAGTACACATAAATCACATAGCATTGACCCCATACAGTGATTGACAGTGTTTTTCAACAAACATATAAAGTGATAGTGTTTTTTAAAAATATCGTTATTTTAATATGTATATTTTTTTTTTGTAATATACATATAAATGTTTTTTAGCGTGTTATCTTAAAACCTACTAATTTTAACTTAGTATATTTATTCAAAAAATTACATTTGGATTGAAATAAAATTGCTGATAAGAATTAAGTGATCTGTATATTTACATCGATTAAAAGGTGTATGTATAAGTGTCATTTGAATATAAGTAATTTGGATCTGTTTATAAAAACATGGATTACATTATTCAGCTCTACAATAGACAATTGCGTTTAAATGAAAATATTTGCTGTTGAAAAAAATAAAACAAAATAATCTCTCATGTGAGCAAAACTTACTCGGAAAACAAAAATATTTAACGAATCTCCTTGCTAAACTAATTCTAGATCTATCATAGAAATTGTATATTTTTTTGTTCTTTTTCAATCAAAAAATAATAATGGGTCTAATAAATGTATGGAAAATAGGAATATTATTAGTTATTGCAACGTGTACTTATGCAGTAAGTGAAAACGGCGGCACTTATGACAATGTCACATTAGCAAAAGATAAAAATGAAGTTGAGTGCCATGAAGGGTTATTATTATCAGTATGGATGCCACAAGAAAATTTAAGCTACAGCGATCGATTTGCTAGAGGCTTAGTATATTTTCTAATAATGGCTTATCTTTTTATTGGTGTTTCAATAGTATCAGATCGGTTTATGGCCGCTATAGAAGTAATTACATCCAAAGAGAAAGAAGTTACAGTTCGTAAGGCAAATGGCGAAACACAAATAGTTGTAGTGCGAGTGTGGAACGAAACGGTTGCTAATCTTACACTGATGGCCTTAGGGTCCAGTGCGCCGGAAATTTTGTTGTCAATAATTGAAATTGTTGCAAAGGATTTTCAAGCTGGTGATTTGGGACCAGGAACAATTGTCGGATCAGCAGCTTATAATTTGTTTGTCATTATAGCAATTTGCGTACTAGTGGTACCGAACGGTGAGGTAAGAAGGATAAAGCATTTGCGAGTATTCTTTGTTACGGCAACTTGGTCGGTTTTTGCTTACATTTGGCTATATGCTATATTAGACTATTTCACTCCCGGACGTGTTGACGTTTGGGAAGGTCTTCTTACATTTATGTTCTTTCCGCTTACTGTACTTACGGCCTACATAGCTGATAAACGTTTGTTAATTTACAAATATATAGGTAAAGGCTACAGAATGAATAAACGGGGAGTCATGGTTCAAACTGAAGCTGAGTCTTCATTGGAAATGAACGGTCGTGATGATCATATTAAGTCATTAGAGGAAAATGGTGGAATTGTTACAGAAGAAGTAAAAGATTTTGAGGAAGCTCGAAGGGAATATATATCAACTTTAAAAGATTTACGAAGAAAATATCCTCAAAGTGATTTGGAGCATCTAGAGATTATGGCACAAGAACAACTTATGAATAATGGTCCTAAATCACGAGCATTCTATCGTATTCAAGCGACAAGAAAAATGATGGGTAGTGGTAATATTATGCGAAAAATATCAGAAAGAGCTCAAAGTGATCTGAGTGAAGTAAAAGCAGAACTACAGCGCGTTGATGTTGATGTTGAAGAAGATGATAGCATTGCACGAGTATATTTCGAACCAGGTCATTATACTGTAATGGAAAGTTGTGGGGAATTTGAGCTTCGTGTGGTTCGTCGTGGAGATTTATCAAGTCAAGTAACTGTTGACTATGAAACTGAAGATGGTTCAGCTGAAGCAGGTAGTGATTATGTTGGAAAGAAGGGCACATTAGTATTTCCACCAGGAGTAGATGAAAAACGTTTTAAAATTGAAGTTATTGATGATGACGTATTTGAGCAAGATGAACATTTTTATGTGCGCTTAAGTAATGTTTCAAATGATGCCGTTTTGTCTACCCCAAAGGTGGCCACTGTTATGATTTTAGATGATGATCATGGTGGCATATTTGCTTTTAGTTCTAAAGATCATGAATTAGTGGAATCAGTGGGAACATATGAATTAAAAGTGCAGCGTTACTCAGGAGCTCGAGGTAAAGTTATTGTTCCATTCTGGACAGAAGATGGAACCGCTAAAGCTGGAAAGGATTATGAACCAATTCAAGGAGAATTAGAATTTGACAACAACGAAAGCGAGTGAGTTATTTTTATTTAATTCAATGTAAATAGTTAATATTACCGAGAATTTCATTTCATTAATATTGTTAGTAAGTTGAAAATTGAGTTTCCATATATTTACATTATATGGCTTTGCTCGTTTCTTTGAAAAAATTTCAAACTTAAAACTTAAAACTTGATTACAACATCGTAGTATGTTGTAATCTAATACTTGTCAATAGAGATGTAAATAATCTTCATATCTTATATTCTATATATTATTTTATGATAATTTTTTATATTTATATATTATATACGCAAATTCAAAATATAAATTTATATAAGTAATGCCAGAATATGCTACTATAACAAGAAATAAGAAAAAAAAATCATAAAATAAATTGAATGTTAAAATGGTTTCTTAAAGTGATAAAATTAAATGAAGAAAATGCCAGCAGATATTATTTCAAAAATTAAAAACAAAGCAAAATGAATTTTAAGTATTTAGATTCTATAGCCGCAGCTTTGCTTTATAAATTTTATAATTAAAAATAAAATTCTTTATTTATTTTGCGTAATTGCGTTGTATTTTATTAAGAATGATAACGCGGTGGTATACATTATTTAAATATACTTTAAATTTTACTATTATGCAGTTATATATGTATAAATAGTCAAAAATCTCAATATTCAAAATGGCATCGTACCAATTATACCAAATTCAATGAATATTAAATAATGTGTGAATAAAAAATTTAATATAATAAATATATAAAATACTGGCTTTTTAATTCGTTAAATAAATAAAAGTTAAAAAGAAATTGCCTATATTAGAAAATAAATGCAATGCATTAATACAAAATATTACAACATTGACTTTTAAAACTTTTTTTTCTAATATAACACTCGATTACATATTTTACCCGTTAAATGAATGTCGCTTATACAAATTTCATATTTTTGTACATTTAATTTCCAAAATAGATTATTTCAGTTCATTTAATTTCATATTCAAAATGTTTGAATGCAGCCAATTTGTGTAGTTGTGTTCTCATATACTAAAATAAAAAATCTTCAGGCATAAAGTGATTAAATTTCACATTTTCCAACCGATTTCTGTCTAAATTATGCAATAGTAGTTTTGAAAATCTTATTTGTAATTTGTTGGATAATTTGGATCTTAAACATTGTATAAATAGTATTCTAAACATTTGTAATTTTTCAGATAGATTTTTTGCTTGAGCCACCGATATGTACTCAATTACATATAAAAAAATTTACTCGTACCTCCAATTTTCTCTAGAGTCTAGATAGATAGATATTATTAGGATTTTTTATTCTTTGATATAAAAATTAAATTTATTAACAATTTTTTTAAAAAAAAAAAAATGCGTATTCAATCACATTATAAACAAGTTGCCAATAGATTGCGGTACACAACTTCATTTTAGCGAATATTAATAACATAAACAAGAAAAAATAATAATCCCTAGCATTATTTTATCTTTCAATTAATTCTCATTTTGCTCGTTTTTCTCATTAATTAGGCGATGAAAAAAAATATATATGAAAAAAGTACTCATGTTCATGTCAATTTTTCTAAAGATTTGATGGATTTTAATGATAGGCAAAATATATTGGTTTTGGTCTTGAACTCTTTTGGATTGCCGGGTCATTAAAATCCGTTCAGCAAATCCTGAACAAAAAAAATAATTTTATTTTGCTTTTTCTCAGAATTGGGTGGTCGAACAAAAATGTTCCACCCACCGTTGGATGCCGAATGATCGTTGCCTTGATTATTATTATTTTCAATTGTGTACATATTGTCCATACAAAGTTTTTTTTTTGATAAAGTCAATTTTGAGGGGGGCTGACATACAAAATTTGATGATTGAGCCACCGTTGGATGCAGAATTTAAGGCACATACATATATGCATAGCATATATGTATTTTAATTTTAAATTAATTTGGTTTTTCGGGTCAAAAATCCGAGAAAACTAATTTTTCGACCCTTTTCGAAAACTGTTTTTTCGAATTTTCAAATTGAAAACCTAAACTGATAAAAACCAAAACCTACACATTTTACCACATTTTGTCACATTTTTTGTAAAATCTTGAGAAAAAACCTCTTTTTGTTGGATTATTTTTTTATTGCTGAAGTAGAATAATAGTAGATAAAATGAATGAATAGTGAATATCTATAAGGATCTGCAGTGTTATACTTTACATATTTTCTGCCTGATTACTCAAAAATTATTTAACCAATTAATAATATAGATGTAGAAAGTATAAAAATAATAATTAAAAAAATTAATGAAGAAGTGTCCATGAATTGTCTATGCAGATACTTCTATTTTGTAGTAAGATATATTGTCCATTTATGACAATATTTTATTTCTAGTTATATTATATACTTACTTGTTTAATAAGTAATATATAAAAATAATTTGTAGATGGATAAAAAAAATGCCTTAAAGAAAAATATCTTGTTCATTCCCACAACAATTCGAAAAAGTCAATAAGAATTTTTCAAGGGATTTTAAGTTTCTAAAGTATTTTTTATGAAACTTTCAAATGTGTATACTTACTCGTAAAATCCATTTCCTCTTGTTTGTCATATGTTTTAACAAAACCGTTATTTATACACATATTTTTACCTCATTTTTGAAAAGAAATCAAGTATTGGTTTCGAATATTTTTGTTTATCTCATTTTTGAAAAATATCAAGTATTGTTTTCGAAAAAAAAATTCTCTACAAAATAGAAGTCGTGTACCAATTACATTGGAAGCTTGTTTTTATGAGTTTAGAATTAATTATTTCTATGTGTATGTCTGAGCGTCCTCATTAAAAAAATATTTTGCTTATATTATAACAATATGAAAAGGAAAACAATTAAATTGGTATGTAATTAGCAATTAATTAAAAGCACAGCATCAACATTTAGTCTATATAATTTTATTAATAAACGTATATAGAGAAGAGAATTAAGTCAATGCCATATAAAAATTATTCAACCATGTACTTGTACATTGTACATTTACACCTATTCAATTTATCTATATATTCATAGACATTGCTTACTGGTTTTATTTCATAATAAATTCTTGCAAATTCTTGTGATGTTGTGACTTGTTATACAAAATACCGAAAATAAATAAAACTATTTACATTTAACTAATATACAGTCTAATATTAATAGGTATAAACGGTGTAGAGGTAGGTAGCTTATGTTCAGCTAGTAATGATATAATAGCATAAATGCGTAATGTGACCCCAATATAATTATGGCAAAATTTCTATTATATTGACAACGGAAATATGAAAATGTTGTGTATTTATGTTATTTTATGTGTATATAGTATTATCAAGTATATATAACTATTGTGATTATTCAACTAAGGTTATTATCGAAAACTATGTATTTATACGAAATTTCTTTACGTTATCATTTGATGTTATTATGTTCATTTTCAGTTATCATTGTTATTGAAATGTATTTATAATATAATTAATTATAATTTATTGGTTACATTAATTAAAGTTTTTTTTTTCTTTGTTGCAAAAATATAATATTGTATATATTCTGAACTCACTGAATATAATTTATGAGAAAGATATAATTAATTATTGCCGTAGTTAAAATATAAGCATTTGGTTAATGCTTATAAATCAGATAAGTTTACTCTACTACGAATATCACTTATAAATATTAATCGAAATATTTACAGTGTTGGCTATAAAGATCATTTTTTTTTTCAGATCAATTGGTAATACTGTTGATCTAATCTAAAATAAGAGCATCTAAAAATTTTTAATCTAGATCATGATCTGTAGATATTTTTTAAATCATAGATCAGATCATTTAAAAACAATATGTTTAAAAAAAAAACATTGAACATATATTTTATGGATTTTCAATATTAAATTATTAAATAAACATTTGTAATATGTTTTTATTAATTTTATTATTTTTATTAATGATTAAAATCGTTTATACAAAAAAAAAATCAAAAGTCCAAAATCAATATCGATCTGATTTTCAGCTGTTTTTGGGAAAATAATTTACATATTGAACCGATCAGTTATTAATAAAATAGTTTGATCTATTTTTAGTTCATTTATAGATCAAATTTTGATCTGTATCCAACTATATTTAATTTAAATACTATAAATTTTGTACTAAGAATAAATAAATTATTCTTGATGTTGATTACGCTTTTATTTATTTAGTTTTGCTACTGTATGTGGCTTTAACATTTTTGTTAAATAGTAACCTTGATGTTTTGGCTCTTAATATTTAATCATTTTTTATCATATCATGTCTGCCAATTGGTATAATGTTTATAATCACTTAAAACATTTTAAAAAAAATCACCTAAGTTATTATGTCAAAATTGGTATTAAATATAATGTATAGCTGAATTAATACCAAAATCGGCAATATTTTTCATTGAACTATGATTGAGTTAAATATCAAATAAGCACAAAATATCGGATCAATTTTAGATAGGACTTACTATAACTTACTATATATTATAACAACGGGATGATAGTAAATTGTTTTTTTTTTTTCTCAAATACCTACAGTTTTTGTGCAATTATGCATAATGATATAACATTAAAAGAAAAAAAAAACAAACAAACAAACAAATTATGTGTACCTATATATATATATATATATATGTAGATATATATATATATGTAGATATATATATATATGTAGATATATATGAAAAAACAGAAATCATTTTATTTAAGCAATCAAAATAAATAAAAATAATAATAAAAATAATAAAATAAATAAATTTCTTTTATGATTTCCTGCCATATGTAATATGAGAACTATATATACATGTTTATGTATATTATTTTTTTCACAATTTATTTTGCGTGCTCGTGCTGTGCTTAAGTATAATAT
This sequence comes from Catotricha subobsoleta, assembly GCA_011634745.2. NCBI lineage: Eukaryota > Metazoa > Arthropoda > Insecta > Diptera > Cecidomyiidae > Catotricha > Catotricha subobsoleta. Next base: position 15,560 of record JAABKK020008046.1, read on the forward strand.
TAGAAAGATCGGGGTATGCATAATGGGATACTGAATGGGATTACTAAAAGCAAAATGTAAAAGAGCTACACATCATTATATCTAGATTAGATATAAACGTGTTTAATATGTGTTCCGTTCGTTACTAGAATTCGATATGGTTAGGGTTTAAAATACATTGCTTTTAATATGCTATTATGATTCATTTATTGATTGAAACAATACAAAATTATGCAAATCAATCTACAATTAAAGCTTTATTACAAAGTTAGAATGACAAAAACGTCCTTTTTTAATATTTTTTTTTTTTTTTAGTTTAATAAGAAAATCAACGTAAGTAAATTTGCTATCAAGTTACAAAAAAAAAAAAAAATTCGAGAAACTTTTCCTAAATTTACAATTTAGCTTTTAACGCAGAATGTTTCGAAAAGAACATTTTCCAATGTTCCCAATAAAATCCAATTTGCAATGTTTTCAATAAAATTATTATCAGAAAGCGTACAATAAGATTGTTCAAAATAAATATATTCAATTTTTCAATAGAAATTTAGTTTTTCTGTCGTGATATGTGCTTTGTAGATTTGTAGATTTGGATTTTATGTTATTTTGTAACTTTATTCAGTTTTCATCGTTACAAAGCAACAAAACATTAATATATTTATGTTGCGAGTTGCGACTACAACAAATAAAAATTTCGTAATTGCCTTTTTTTGGCAAGTTTTTCATTTCTGGGGTCATTTGAAAATTCCTTTTTTTTTCGCAATACATAGTTCTTTTTCTTGCTTTTTTTTCATTTCTATTCCACAATCCATTAATAAACCATTAAAACCAACCAAAAATAAAATAAAACACTTAAAAACTGTAAAACATTGAAATTTTGAATTTACTTATAAAAAGTAATGGAAAAATACGTGGTCGTTTTCCAGAAGAAAATCATTTTTTTTTTAAATTCTCTTAATTTCACACCAAATTTATTAATGAACTACCATTTCCTCTCTAAAGCTAATATAATGAAGTGAAAAATAATAACGTCAGAATTTGTAAGATAATTAATTCAAAATGAAATTCTGCAGATATGAAAATTTTAATTGATTTCTGGAAAAGTGTACCTACTACAAATAAAAGCATATTTTCACGTATATTTCAAATTCAAATCGATATTAATTTCTGTATAAGAATATGTAATCTCCGCATACAAATAGAAAATCTGTTAGTTTATAGACATTTTTTGTTGTTGTTGTTTCATGATTTCTAATTATCATCGAATATTGCAATTGGTTGACTGTACAAAAACGAGATCAAATATTTTCCTTATTCTTAATGTATAATGCCTGAACTATTCGAATATATGCATTTTCAAGCTATATAATATATAATATTAGACTCGAAGGAAATGCGGAAATGCGGAAATTTTAAATTTAATATGCTATGTTAAACGTTCTTCTATACGTTCCTGTGCAGATATTGTAATTTTAGCAGCAAGAAAAAAAAAAACAAGAAGAAAAAGAACTTAAATTCGAATAAATTAGTAATTATTTATCATGGATTCCATGTTCTTGATATCTAGATCTTCATTTAAAAGCTAATTGGTACAGAAATGAAAAGAACATTTACGGAAAGAATATATATAAAGAATTTGTTATGTCAATTAATGTTATTTTATTTTGATATTCTTGAAAGAATGTAAAATTATAATAATTATTATTTTTTATCGAGTTTATTAAATTTTCTTTGTATTCTGTTTAAATCAATTTTCTACATTCATATTTTTCAATTAGATTTGCGCTTTTTTTGATTAATTATTTTATAGAAATCATTTATCACATTTGAATCAATGTAATCAGATAAAATTCCAATTCATTGAGACTGATTTCGCCAAAATCAAATGTGAAACAAGTGAATTAATACTCATTAGACTTTTTTAAAATTGACTACAATAATTTTTTACCTTTTAACAATTTGTTCCTATTGAAAATATAAACTTTCTAAGAGGCTTTCAATGTAATAAGTCTGTGTCGAGTGCCTAATTAGCCATTATTGATTAATTAATTATTTAAATAGTATGAGGGTGTCAGGTTTATGCTGTAAAATTTCATGTAATATAGAACAGTCGACCCGCAAAATTATTATGAATAAACCATTCACAACAATATAAAAAAAATATATAAACGATCAATCTAATTATTAATTTGGTGAAACAATATACTTTATAAATACTATGATTAAATTTGCAATTCCATAATCCGTAATAATAATCTTCATATTATTTTGTAAGCCATTTTTTTTTTTTTTTTTTTAATATTAATATTTTCAGTGTATTGCGGACAATTTTGCATATTTTCTTTTATTTCCAATAAATCGTAAGTTTTTATCTTTCATCTACTATGAAACATTTACATTTTATGTTTTACCATAAATACTCGTATGTATATTTTAATATATTCGCCGAAGTATGTATAACATTGCTGATTAAAATTTTGATAATCAAAATATTAAATCATCTTTATGTGTTGAAACTATGAATATTGCACACTGTACTGAATCTCTACAACAATAATTGGTTGTGGTCATTTTATGTGATATTGAAATAGTTTGTATATAAAACCTAAGGGCTATTACCTAAAATACAACATAATTGTAATAGAAATTGGTATAAATCATATCTGTTATAGTTTATTTACGTAAATATTAAGCTTATAATATTATGTGTTTTGAATAGGTAGATGTTGCTTTAGACCAGTCTATATCTAGAATATTTATAATAATCCTAAAGTGCTATGCATAACAAACAATGAAGGTTAAGTTAACATGGGGCGGTTTTATTTAATTAACACATTGTTTGGATGTTGGGATTTAATTTATACAGTCCCATAACGTATATAACGTATGTATCTAGTTGGATATAGGTCTAGGTAGTCTGGTTAATAACTATATACAAATGTTTCATTTATCACTTTGTATGCTTCATTAAAATTTTAAATCTTTTAAAGCATGATTAAGTCTTTTATTCGGTTTCTAGCTTTTTAAACTTTATATATATTTTCTCTAATTTGAAAATGACCAGAGTGTATTTTCGAAATTTAATTCGAAAAGAATAATATGTCAATGATCCAATGTTAATTAAGCTATTATTTATTTATTTTATTCATTACACGTCTAGTGTATTATTCATGTATATTCAAAGTACCTTCTTTCATCTACTGCATGATGGCACGACAACCGGATATTCATGACTATATCATAGGTGTTAAGACTGAGAGCAATGAGAAAACGGTTTTATTCTAGAAGAGAAACAGAAAATACTTATAATTAACAATTATAATAATAACCGCTACGCTTATATTAACCTAAACTACTTATCGAAAAAAAAAGAAAATTCTAACATACTTAAATTAAAATATTTAATTTTAAAAATACATTAAAATAATGACTAGTAATTTAAATAAAAACTTTTCCTTAATTATTTCATAATAAAATTATCATGTTAAATGTTACATTCTGTAAAATCGTTAATACATTTAATAAGGAAAATTATGGGATAATTGGCGACAATAAATATGGCAATATTGCTTTTAAAATCAGTAATATTGTCTCTGCTAATTTACTTATCGATTTCAACTGTAATACACCATTCTAAACCATTATCAATCATGTTTGTAGTGTATATATGTAAATATGTTGTAGAGTTTTCAAGTGATATCTAAAATTATTTTTATGTTAAATTTTCAAAATTCAAAAAATCGAAAGAGAATGACCGAAGAAAAACCTCTATGCAAATTTCTATAAAACGATTTATAATTTAATTACATCTTCTATGATTGATTATAAAGTAAAGACGAAACACTGCTCAATTATTTATAAAAAATATCTATCAAAAAAACATTATTTTTCTAGAAAGAATTTTCAAATTACTCCCCAATGACTATGATATTAACAAAAGTCTACTTTATCAATCTTAGTCTTCAATTATTTCAACCGTTTCATTTTCATTTTTCAATTTTGTTAAAACAATTATTTTGTCACAAAAAATGTAAGTAAACAAGAAAAATAGTTTTTAAGAAATTTTAAATAACTTAGTGCGAGGTTTTTTTAGTATGCTTAAATATACATAATATAAACTTACATACTGACTCTTTTCTATATTTCGTTTTTTTGTCTTGGGATCCAATTTTATTTTTTCGATTTTTGGTTTTTCAGGTGGTACTGTCCTTTTTTTTCGGAGGTACTGCCCTCTTTTTTTTCGACCACGTGTTTTATTTTTCTTACAAAAATGAAGTCGTGTAAGTACCATGGAGTCGGAACGTTTCTTTTTGGTTCCGGAGCGGTTCAGGCCTGTACGCTTAAGCATTAATATTTTCAAAATTTTAATTTTATACGATTATTTAAGGTATTTACAGCTGTCTAGAAAGCGGTTACATTTTAATATTCGTAATGTTTTGACTGAGTTACAGTTTCCGAAAGTTTAAAAAAAAAAAAAACAGAATTTTTTTCTGATTTCCTCCCGGAGCGTTCCGGAGGCGATAATTCTGTCACGATACCCCGAATATTAACCCTTTCGCACGGGAATTAATTTGGGTAATCGAAATATAAGGCAAACGAATTAAATTTAATCATGTATTTGCAAACTATCTTTTACATTAAATAAGGAAGACATAATTTAACACATTGTAGATATTCCAATTTGTGTGTGTTCATATTTCACGTTAAAATTACATTAAATTTTGATGTACATTATAATGTACGCCACGCACGAATGGGTTAAAATGTAACCACTTTCTAGATAGCTGTAAATACCACCAATAAACGTATAAAGTTAAATTTCGAAAAAAATAAAGCTTGTGCGGACAGAAGCCTGATCCGCTCCGGAACCAGAAGGAACGTTCCGACTCCCTGTAAGTACCAAATCATTGGTAGCTTACTAGCTTGTTATTTAATTATTGCATTTTTTCAATGTTTGTTACGTAGTTTAAGATGTTAGGGGGAGTATCTGATTGTTACAAGGTGTTACGGCGGGCGAGAAGTTCATTTTTAGCGTTACGTGGTTTAAAATAAATAGTTGTAGTCTAAACTCTCTAATTTCCGCTTTCGCGGACTCTGTACGTGTAATTACGTATTTTGGATAATTTGACGAAAGTTAAATCATTCCTCGAAAGCCGCTCTCTGTTTACTAATAATTTTTCACAATTAAGAACTTTTTATTATTTAAAAAAAATTGTTCAAAAAATCATGATATTTTTTTTCACGTAACTTTTTCAATAAAACTTAATAAAAACAAGTTAGTTGCAATCATTTATTGTTTGAACCTAGGAATCTACTCAAACATTTTCCCATAACAATAACAAATGATTAATGATAAGTTTCTTTTTTTTTAGATATTATTTTATTATTAATATATATGTTTCTCTCGTAATAACTTGGTGGGTGGCTTTAGGTACATTATATTATATATATTCTATATTCTATTGATTTTAATGCAAGAATATGAGACAAAAAAAGACTCGTCAATAACATTTTATAACACATCTAAGCTTATATTGTATGTTCTATGTTTTTATTAGGTTGGCCCTGTCTTTATATAAAAAACAAATAATTTTGAAATTGAAATCTTCATTCTAAAGCTGAACTAACTAAGTGGATTTTTACTTCTGATGGAAATATTGGGGCATTTATTTTGTCCAAAAATAAACTTAAATTTACTACTTCAGGTTCAAAAATTAAAAAAAAAAACAAATTTTCATCAATAAAACCATAAGCGTAGTTACAGTTAGTGCCTTATTTTAAAATTTTGTCTAAGTATGTCTAAGGTTACTACTTATTCTGCACCGAGGCAATATAAAATTCAATATAATTTTTTTTTGGGCCCAGTCTAGTATCCATGTACTCTTATTATATTCTCATCTCATAGAAAAAGCTTTTTTTTATATGCATTTATATATTTTTCCAGTAGATTTAGTTTAGAATGATTGATGATTTTCTATTATTTTTTTTTAATCGTATTGTTTTTATATTTTTTTTTTGTACTTTTGCTTCTATGTACTATGTACAATAATAAAATAAGAAAAGCAAGATATTCATCAGATTATTATAGTGAAGAAATTCTGCAATACGATAGAAAAATATCATAAAAACCATATATTCGTTCATCTTCTTTATCATCATCTATTAATACTCGTAATATTATAGATATTTTCTTTTCAAATCTACAAATATTTTTCAATAAAATCACTAGAATTATGTGTACGTTTTCATATTCGAAATGACACATACTTTTAATATGATGAACAATATATCAAAATGGAGAAGAAGAAAAATAAATATGTAATAAAATAGATATCAAAAATGAAGCCTAAGATTTAATCTCATATTGAAGTCGAATATTGAAAAAATAAAAATAAATAAATAAAAATAAAGAAAAAATCTCTTCAGTTTTATTTGTGGTATTTTGAAAACTAGAATAAATCCAACATGTTTCTCATTCGATCATGATTTATTTCTTATATGTTTGTATTGTGTTTTTGGTTGATATAGAATAGACTTGTGATTGACAACATATTATTATTATATGAATTATATGTCCTTTTTTGTTTTTTTTGGAGAGATATGGATTTCGATAGATGTAGGTAAATACACATTATTAGTGCTGTAATCTTTTTCTATATCCACAGGCACCAGGGATATTCCATTATAGAAATATTATAGACATCCGATCTGATATTAAAAACAATAAGAAAAGTTTTTTTTTTAACAGTATAAAGTAGAAACTATCAATAATAGTTTCAAATAAATCACCTTTTTGATTAGATATCTATATGGAATGGATACTTCTCAGTCTTCATCGATAATTGTAATTGAAGACATTCAAAATTTAACCATAAAGCTTTTTATTATTTAATAATTATTTTTTAAGAAAGTAAATGGTTCGCCATATCATTCTTAACTATGTACTGTACACCAAATTATCACACCATATATATATTTAAAATCATTGTACTGTACCATATTGTTACATATTACTTATTTATGGTATGAAAAATGAAATATACCTTCGCATGCCTTTTTATGGTATTAAATATCATCTGTATTAACATGGTATGAATTTCATATTATTATAATGTATAACCAATTTGTTTCAAAAGGGGAGAGACTATACTTTTACTTAAAGACGTATTTACATATTATCCTTAATCCTCTCCTAAAAAATTGTGACGTATTTTGTGTGAGTGGGTCAAATTTACCATTTTCATTTTTCTTCTAAACGCGGCCTCGGACAAAAAAGTTATCCATTTTCAACCCCCACTTATTTTTGGAGAGCAAATATTTTGGTGGAACATTATACCCCCCCTAAAATGCCCCCAAAAACGTTATAGGGTAGATCTTTGACGATGTTTCATCTCACTTAAACTATTTTCTATTTTTCTTTCAAACCCAACCGAGAAAACCCGTTAAAGATGTTGAATCTCATTTAAAAACAAACATTTCCTCCATACATCATATCCCCCTAAAAAGTTTTGGTATAAATTGTGTTCGTCTTATTTTTGGAAATTGCAAAAACCATAAATAATAATTGCGAAAATGATTTCTTTGCATCGTTATAAACATTTTTATTATAATTTTACCATTTTATTAAAAATGAAACAAAAAGAAGTTTTTTAATATTTCTGTGCAAAAGTATGATTAAAACTTCATTTCATACAAAAGAAATGTCAAATTGAGTATAAAATACACTTCAGTCTGGTCAATTTAAGATCTTAAGAACACGTTAGTAAGTATTTGTATTTGTGTTCAGATACATTTGTATCTATCGTTAAAATTGAACTTTAAGTACTATTCTAGGTTAGATAATATGTGACAAACTACCCTGCTGCTTAATTTACTTCTCAAACATTTCTAAAAATTATTCTGATACATATAGGACACATGCTAGGATAATCCTCCTAAAGTTTTAATCCCATAGGAGGATTATCCTAACGTGTGCCCTATATGATAGTTATGTGTAAAGCCGAATCAAATTAATTAGATTTCAATCAGGCAAGCTGTTTTGCAAATTACATGATGGCATGGCAGAATATATTTTCTAAAAAAAAATTCACTCATATTATGCGAAAGGCTTATATTTCCAGTATACCCCGTGGCAACAAAAATCTATTTATGTATATATTTATACATAAATTCTCCTTCCTTAGTAAAGTATAAACTAAAAATCTAAAGATTGTACAAACAAATTCGAAGAAGTAAAATCTATGGCTTTGCTGTATCATTGATTTTCAAATATCGGTATTGTTATTTTCACTTAAATTTCAATTCAATACCATTTAAAAATTAATTAACCCACCTGTTCGGAATATAATTCACCAAAAATTATTTATTAAATAGAATTGAGAGTAAAACACAATCAGCCGCGAATTTTCTATATGTTGTTTTGCGAAATTCGTAATAGGTATACATTATAACTTGTTCTGTATACTTTTGTTTTATTATTTTTAAACTAGTCTTAACTTATAAGATATAATAGCAGGTATGTATTATTGCTTCGCGCATAATTATTGCATGAATAAATGTCGCACAACACTAAATATATTTATTTACCTTCATGTGGTTCAACTTAGGCAAGTATTCAAATAATATCTAGATGAATTTTATACGTTGGCCTATTGCCAAAATTATAATAAACTGTCAATGGCTAAAAAGCTATCTTGTCAACCTTATTTTTATTTGTATATAAGGTGATTTCGCGCGGACTTAACACTTAACTGCAGTTGAAAAAAAAACCAACTACTATATTTTCGCGTGAACTTAACTGCTGTCACCGCCTTGGCAACATAAAAATAGTTAACCAAAATTTGATTTCGCCTGCACTTTTTAAACTTAAATTAAGCAAAAACGCAAGTACTGTATTTTCGAATGAACTTAAATTACTTAACTACCTTAACTGCAGTTAAGTAATTAATAAATTAATAAAAAAGATTAACACTGTTTGAACAGCAGTTGAGATTTTCTCGATTTCTGCTCTTGCATTTGACGGTAATGACAACTGTTTCAATTATAAAATTTGCTTAACCACAGTTGAGTATCGCGCGAAATCACCTATAAAGCAGGCTTGGGAATCGTTACTTTTGAAAGTAACGGCGTTACCGTTACCGTTACTTGTTCCAAAAAGTAACGCCGTTACTGATTTT